>UCOM01000479.1:0-77634 GCA_900474385.1 Ormyrus pomaceus
ATTTGTTAATATACTTATATACTTGACTATTTATAAATTGATTTCAATACTTTCATTTGTTTAATTTTTATTACACATTTAACATTGACATTTAAAAAAAGAATTTTATATAGACGTTTGCGAACAGAAGATCATGGAAAATATAGTTTTTTTTTTAGGAATTGTAAAAGACTTCTCTTAGGATATATTATTGGCAAACAAACTCCTACTTGCCTAAGTTTATACTTTTGTAAAAAAGTAAGTTAGAGATTAGAGATTTCACCATTTTTTAAGAGTAAGGATTACACTGTGTAGTCTGCTCTCAACTCAGTTGAAATATATTGTTCAGATTTAAAGTTAAAATGGCTTGATTTGTGAAATAAGATTAGCCTTTATTGTATTAAATGCCCTGAGTGGAGGGACTTAATAAAAAGACTACATACTATATGATCCTCCTGCCTATTGTATTGGTTTTATCAATAAAATTAAAAATAATATTGGCTTCTTAGAAAGTATATCGAAGTATTTAAATTCCTTCGAGGTTTTATTTTTCCATATCTCACAATATCCCGCGGCCGGGCTCAACAACAAACAGTTAGTATTGATATTGATGTAGGATGTCCGGGTGAACGAACAGCTAACTCCTTGTGAATTGAATTGACCCAACGTACTGTAAAAACACAGTTCACCTCGGATTATTTCTTGGTCAAGCTTGTGTTTCTTTTCCTCTCATTTCTGATATTTGCAGCAGCTGTAGGTGGACGATTCCAGTTCATATTACCAGGGGTTTCTTTTCTATTTGAAGGAACTGTTGATTTTTCTTTTTTTTTTTAGCTCTCGAATAGGACAAAGGCACTTAAATAACGTTTTTCCAGCAATCAACTAGAAAGGCTTGAGTTGCAATTGTTGTCGAAGAAATGAAGCTGAATTTTTCCTTTTCCAAGTTGAATATGCGATATTGCTGCGACGTTTAGAGACTTTAACTTTTTTTCTTGCATTTATTACTCATAATTGTGTCAAGTTATTTTGTTCAAGCTTGAATTGGGTTAAAAGAAAATTTAAGAGAGGTGAAAATCCAAAAAAGAAATGTAAATTACTAAACTGTTTGCTTGACACGTAGTGGTAAGCATAATAATCTGTAGGTTGCAATTACTTTTTATGGATGACTTATAATGGTTCACCTTTCTTTATCAATCAAAGTTTGATATAATTTATTTCAGAAATATTTGTATTGATTATCAAAATCTTAAACTAACAAATCGAGCCATAATACATAATTCAACCGAAATTGTAAACCTTCAATCAAGCTTAAATCAGACATCAAAGAGAAACTCAACAGCACGAAAAACGTTTTCCCAAGGCAAAGGCATCAAGTTGGTAAGACCGTCTGCTTAAGCCTGGCCTCTTCATCGATAATACTCCCTCTCCCGTTGCGGCAACTTCTTCTCCGGTTTTTTGCGGCGTGAAAATCGCCCGAGGCGGGACGTCGAATTGGGGCATCGCGCGTCATCATCCCCTCAAAATGAAGTTCGCGTGCTGATCGACGCCGTAGGCGCGGATGCACATCAATAAGAGCGCGGATTAACTTTTCGCGATTCGCTTTGCTCGATACCTCGACCGATCGATTATACCCGATGTAAATGGCCGACGGAGGCGACGCTAATCCTATTGGGAAAAGCGAGAAATGAGCTAAGATTTGACCTGGCGTTTGGTTTGTTGTCAAAGGAGACTTCGGTCTTTACGCTGAAATGCTTTTTGGTTTAGGTACTGAGGACTTGAATGGAAGTCAGGGTTGAATAAAATCTTTCGAATATTTGATTTTGAAATAATTATTTATAAATATGGTTTATCTTTGTTAACAAACATCATTGAGTGTATAAAAGCATATTGATTGTATCGAATCAATTATTGAAAATCAGATAGGTGAAAGATTATAATTCAAGCTATCACAATAGTAAAAGCCAATTTTCCGAACATGACAATTTGTTTATAACCGTTAAAGTCGCAGTACTCCTCAAAGCCGAAAAGTTTCGCTGTCAAATTTTGTACAATGGTAATAAACATCGATCACGCTGGCAGAATAAACAGTAGAAAGTTCATAAAGTTCCAATTAAACAACCATTGTGTTGAACTAACGACTTTATAGACGAAACGAAACGCTGAAATCTGCATACAATTCACATCGGCAACTAACGATTCCCCCCCCTCCTCCCCGAAAGTGCTCGGAATTGGGGCCGAAAAATGTCAATTAAGTCCATTTGAGATCACAATGTTGCGAGCACTCGAAGCGGCCGTTTTTGCAAATTGATCTAGATATACCTACGTTCGCGGGCCTGGGAACGAGGAAGAGAGGGCATCGAAATTGTTTTGCACGCCCTTTAAGCTCATTACACTGAGCTCGATTTAATGCGCTCAGGCACGGCCGATATTGTTTTCCGAGGGCCCCACTATATTTCAATGGCCGATAGTTCCTTTAAACGCCAGATGGAGTAAGTAAGCTCAAAATTTTAAGCTTATTAAATATTGAAAAGTTTTTGCGTTCAGTTGGAGTTACGTTTGAGTTAAAGAGTTGAATTTGCAAGTAGTAGAAAAGCCATT
Organism: Ormyrus pomaceus; assembly: GCA_900474385.1. NCBI lineage: Eukaryota > Metazoa > Arthropoda > Insecta > Hymenoptera > Ormyridae > Ormyrus > Ormyrus pomaceus. The sequence goes on from UCOM01000479.1 coordinate 2,578, forward strand.
CCGTAGCAGATTTATAAGAGCACTAATATTTGAGTTTTCAGAAAGTTTAATGTAGAAATCCGAGGCAAAGAATGTTCTATCAATAAGAGAATTATTAATTATTCATGTAAGGGGTTGTCAAGGGTATCAGCTGCAGTCCACGAGAGATTTGAAAATTAAAATTAATCTCTTAGTTGTATGCTAAGTTCTATTATGATTGTCAGACATTTATTTTTAAATCTCGTGAAACCCAACGGAACACGAGAGCTTAGGCACGTAGCGGTGGTGGTAGTGGGGCTTCTCGTCGACTTCTGGACAACTCCTAATAAATAATTCCCAATAAAGAAAAAGTGAAAAAGTACTCTAAGCTGCATTTAATTAAATTGCAATAAAATTGGAGTTTAATTTTATTTGAATTGTTTCTCTCGTAGAAACTTTTACTTCCCGATACTGATATAGGAATTCGTAAGTTTCTTCACTAAGTGAATTAGCTAAAGAAGTAATTAGCATTAGGTATCGCCTTGATTTATTATGGTTCATTGCGTTACTTCAACCAATATTTTCATTCTTTCTCGCTTCGTTTCTTAATACCTCTACTCGTTGTCATTCTTTATGGATTACAAAGTTCTACATTTGTATTATCAAACTTTATCAAAGTAGAGCTCTTAAAGCATATTTTAATTTACAGTCATAAACCCAAAAACTCTTTTTTCCACTTTATGCCATTGAGTTTTATCAACTGCTATAAAATTCTCTGAAGACTCTTGTGGGATTATCACGGTTAATGTCCATCGTAAAAGCGTAACTATTCCGCTTTTGAACACGCGGTATGCAATAAAATCCTACTGTACACGGTATTTAAGTCTAGGCTTTTAACGAACATACTTTGTAGCCAACCCTGTAAAGGTTCTGAACAGAGAGCACCCATTGATATGAGTGCTTGAATCTTGTGAATTCTGAAACTTTAACTGTTTTTTGCTTCTATATTAATAATATAAATCATGCAACTTCTTAAAACTTTTAGCCGAGTACGATATCAAATATTTTGAATAATTATTGTAGTACCTGGCTATTAAATTTTTAATGCTCTTTCATTCAAAATTCAAACAACTGAAGTTAAACATTTTTCTGTACATTTCTTAAATAATCGACATTGATGCAATTTTTAAATTAATTTTCCTAATTTCAGTGACAAAAACAAACGTTCAATCGAATAAAATGATAACTCAATTTTTACCACGAAAAACCATTTTTATATTATGCGAAAGCGCGAACGAGCTTATAGAGCGCTCCGTGCACACAATGACACAATTATCGGGCTCATTATATATATAGAGAGGAGAAATTAAGTTCTCTGCAAGCACGTTATTCGAATTAGCATACCGTTCAAACAAGTGCTTCGCCAAATATTTTACACACTAAAATACTTGCACTTACAGCTGTACGATGCATAGTATCATATTAAAATGTATGTCAATCAGATAATGCCGAAATGAGAGAGCGCAATAAAGCGTTTCGCATCATTGTCAATGTGCATTTCATTAAACTGCTGTACATTTCAAAGAGCTTTTGAATTTTATTATCTACCTCAGTTTTAATTGACGTTTCTGTTTCATTGCTACATTTTCATTACATAAATGTTTGCATAAATGTTTTTTGTGTTATTTATAATTAGTAAAATTAATTTAAAATTAAACAATGAAAATAATTTTTTATGTAATTGTATTATACGTATTGTTTAGAATTCTCTTCCATTTTTTGTGGATTGAATGGACGTAATGATATTTTTAGATTAGGAAAGACGTCGCAAAATAAGCGAACGAACTTGAGGCTCTTCTTGTTCGCGGACTTACTAACTAAGACAAGTTTCCAGTAGTGAAACTATCAATTTCTTACGATAAGATACCTTACACCTGGATCAAAAAATTATAAAATTATTTCTTCATCTTAATCGCAGACCCTATTGACTTTAAAGCCGTAATCCAAATTGACGCCCATTAATTTTTAAAAAAGAAAAAATTTAATATATTTTTTCGAATTTAAAATCTGAATTACTTGTCAGCACCTGAGAAAAGGCGGCGGAGATGAATAAGTGAGACTTGCGAGGGAGTCCAAGAAATTACTTTTATTGACAGACCAACCAATAGTAGACACAAAAGAAATAGCTGCACACGACCAGACGGAAGTCGAGCCGTTTCATTAAGCAGCCGACTGGCCTCGTCCGCCTCTCATCGCCTGTTCTCGAAAGCAACTGAAAAATTCTAATTACTTTCGGTTCTCCTACAGTGGAACAAGTACGCAGTTCCGATAATTTTTCAATGGAAGCTCGCTTGCACTGGCACTTCTTAATTCTTTTCTGTGTTAACTGCTATCCATGGTAGAAGCGTAACGATAATATCGCTAAAAATTTTGTAAATTTGGAAAATTTAACGATAATCTAGCGATATTATTGCTGTGCTTCTATCAGGGTACCTACGCGATAATATTGTGCGTAATTTTTTAAGTTAAATATTTATCGTACAACAATAAGTACCCTTAAAACTTATTTAAACGAAACTATATACAAAAAGTTTCGTACTACAATTTTTTTTTACGAAAGATATGAGAGTTCAAATAAAAATTTAACTATTGATTATACGATGAAAATAGAATCACGAACATTACTTTACTATATCAATTTTTTTTTTTTTTGTCAGATTTAATCCTGCTGTATATCCGAACAAGTAAAACCTTTTAACACACTTATTCAATTAGTAAAACATCCCGAATTATTATTTCAGGTACATAAATACCTTACCAACCCATTAAAAGCTAAAAAAAGTGATAGCAGTCCAAGCTCGCTTAGATTAAATATTCCTTCCCTTCAATTTCTCGCGTCGCAGAGAAAAATCTGCAAAGGCGGGAGTTTTAATTTTAGAACAGCTATAATTAGAATCGTCGCGGAGACGCTCCACCGAATTTCATTCATGACTTCGCCTCCTTCGCATTTTCCGGGATAGTTGGAACAGCACTAATCAAGCGACGCCCGACCGGACGTCGACTCGCGCTACTTGCAAGTTATGTGGAAGTTTCCGCAAAGCGCGCCAAAGAGCTCAAGTTAAGTTATTGTCTTTTTGGGCTGATTAGTAATAACAAAGTAATGAACGAAAACTAATTTCTAACGATTTTGTTTGTAATCCTTTTTTACAAATGAATTATTCAAGGTTAAAAAATATTTTTAGAATTAAAGCAAAGCAATCAATAAAATCTATAAATACGGTATGGTGACAGATCAATTTTTATGCACCTTACTGCCGTACAAGTCGATCGTGGAAAGTCACCGCTCGATCGAGATAATCAGCTGTCTAGATCGTTCGAATACTGAAAGCAGCGAACCGCGATGATAAAAGAAATATTTTTGCACGCGGCTTTTCAAGTACTTTTAAATGAAAACCGCCGATAAACGTTCGCATGAAATTCAAAGTAGCTTTGAACTGAGTTTTTAGCCTCGTATATTTGGGATAAAACGAGGAAAGCATGTACCAAATTTCTGCTGAATCAGATTTTCGACAGTTTGAATCACTTTACGAGACAATAGGCATCATTTTACAATTTCTGTTTCTGCTTTGAACAACACGCGAAAATGTAGTTTTATCATTTTAATTATTTCCTGCAATCCTGCATTGTTCAAAACGCGAATTACGACCCAAATCGCAGCTCACTTTTCAAAGCCCGAGCGAAAGAAATGCCGAAAAAAATACAGTTTTCGCGACGTTTATTCGGTCGACAGCGGCGCGGAGGTGAGGGAGACGGGGAAATTAGTACCAGAGCCGCATTATCTCGCATCAGAGAGATTTTATCGCGTTAGAACTGTTAATGACGGCCGAGGTAATAATCTGCTGGCAGAGAAAGCTTCGACTCCTTTCTATATTGAGTTGCTCATTTGTGGGAATCAGGGTGGATTATCGACCAATTTTCAATTTTACGGCTTGCTAAGTATTGTTCAATTAGATTTTTTAACGGAAAGAAGGGGTTCTAAATTGAAACTCTGAACTGATTGTTAATCTCTGAAGTAGGATTGTACCGAGTTATTAACTTCTGTTTAATCACTTGGAAATGCTGTTCTGTTAATTCTTGTTGTTTATTGTGCTGTTCACAACACAAATTTTATTTAAATTCTAACGTCATATAATTCATAGTAAAGTACCAAACTACTAAATAGTAATAATTCTACTAAAGTAGAGATTATATTAACAAGTTAGAAATTGATTAAAGTAATTATTGCAAAGGCGAATTGATTACTGACACATACATACAGTGAACGTCGATTCTATTAATAAGACTTTTCTTGTCAATTAGTTCTTTTAAAGTTCCATTTTACAATGCGCGTCTTATCAATGTTAGGCGTCGTAGACTTTCCGCTTTCAATAGTGATTTTCTTGAACAATGCAACCAGAATAGAATCTGAGAAACGCGGAGATTCATGCGATGTGTTACAAGGTTCAACGCTAAGTAACTTATCTCTTTGTTTCAGCGAATCAAATATCAAGTACATTACATATCTCTCAACATATCGGCGGTTAGACGAGAAATCAATCATCCTTTGGACTGAAGAAGACTGAAAAATCATTGACGGTGAGTAAATATTAACTCGGTAAACGATATCTATAATTAACAATGTGAATAGTTTTCTAAAATAATTATGTTGGCTGTAAATAGAATAAATCTTTTCGGAAAAAAATATTTGAGAATGAAAATTCTGTAAAGAATTATTCGTGAAAATTGTCGAATTCACTAATCCAACACGATAGAGAATACGAAAGCGGAACGTGCTAAATGCACGAGAGTACCAATTTCCTGCACGACCTTCGCCATTCAATCGAACTTTATTCACCGTTAAAGCAGCCCCATTCCAGTATCCGGTGAATAATTCGTCATTTGCGTTGGCATTCAAGACAATTACCTCCTCGAGGCTTGGTTACAAATGAATTCGTCAGCGTAATCTTGCCCTGGCAGTTCTTGCGTCGACGTCCAGCTCTCGGACAAATTGCCTCGGGCGAGTTGCCACTGCGCGCGCAATATTCATCCATCAAGCCGAATGAAAGAAGGGAACACTCTCCTGGACTAATGAATTCTTGGCATTTTACGTGCCGTTTAGCTTCCGCAGTCTGCGCTATTAGAGTTCCGATTCGTGCACTCACCTCTCGCCGGCTTCTGCCTTGACGTCAGACGTCTTCTTTGTCGACTGATCATTCTTTAGTCGAAGATTCAATCGTTTATGGAATTCAAGTGATTTTTAATTTACGGAGCAAGTATCGTTTTATCCTTGGAAGAGTTTTGGAATCTTTATTGCTTTTACAGTGGATGCTTTTAAAAAACGAAATCTGTTACACAGCATAAAGTCGAAGGCAAAATTTTTTATGATTAAATTTTCTTCACGGGCTTTTTTTATCGAGTATTTTCTTTCGACTGTTTTGACAACGTTCGTGAAATAAAATGATGTTTTCTTATAAACCCTTCGAGTACACACTGGGTAGTAAACTGCATCCATGGATCGAAATTAACATTCATAAATTTTTTAAGGTACCGAAAACACTAGATTTTTTCCTCAAAAAGTATATAAATTCATTATTAAGATATTCTAGTCGCAAAAAAGCATGTACTGCTGATGATAAAAATAAAATAATTTCAAAATCTTAATCTTGCCAAATAATCTTACGTAAAAACCAGAGATCTATTATTTAAAGTGAAGGTTCTACAACTTTTACCTTCAAGTGTAATTAATATAAAGATTTATTTACATCATTATTTATCTAATGTATATAAATACTATTTTTGAAAATGTCTATTTTTAAAAAATATCCCGCTGTAAAACGTAAATTCATGCTGTACAATTTGAAATTCGAAAGTTTTATTCTCACAATCAAATACTGTCATATTGAATCACAATAAAACAGCAAGCTACTGCAATCGATAAATTCATAATTCAACACACGTGTTTCATAGCTGCCTCTGCTTTACATTCCGTGAAGCTAAAGAACTCTTTATTACTATTTTCTTTCATTATTGCATTAAAAAGAATCGAATAAATTCATAATTGTAAACATATCTATGAAAAGCCGTGATTTTATTTTAATTGCCATGATTAATTAATATATATTATATAAACTAAAAAAATATATATAAAATTTATTAGCTTACGCAACTACGGACCTTCCATTTATTTATTTAAAAAAACCTCGACTATAACTACTACAGTTTTCGGCGAGCTAATTTCATCATCGATTTGCGTAATCGTGCCCTTACATAAGCCGGATAAAGAAGAGGTCGACGTCCTCATTGCGCAAACAAGTAGCCATTAATAGTTGTACAACTTCATTCATCCTACCCGCACGAATGAAGATAAGAAGCGCTCGTCGAGGCGATAATCACCGTTCGCTCTCTCCCCTTAGAGGATGCACTCGGCGCAAATCTGGGCGAGCCTGATCCTGGCGCACGCGAGCACCCTGCTGCTGCTGGTACGCGGTCAGTACTTGGGCCCGTTCAACGCTCAGAGGCCCCTGGCCCAGCTGCCGGGCCGGGAACGGGAGCTGGCACTCGGCGGGAAGCGCGCGTCGACGGTGGCCGAGCCCACGTGCGAGGAGCTGCGCGCCATGTGGCGGTACAGCAAGCGACAGAGCAGGGCGGCGGAGAACACGAACGAGCTGCCCGTCTACCACGACCCCTTCTCCTACAACTTCTGGGAGGCCTACCCCAGTCGCCCGCCTGCGACTAGTTATCGAGGTCAGTCATTTATCATCTCAGTTTCAGCCGACCGCGGAAGCGAGTTCCGTTTCATTTTTCGAAAAGATTCGACGAGGTACTCCTTTCCACTTGGCAATTGAAAAGATTGTACGTTCTTAAGTTTTCTCCGTGCGTTAAAAGGCGCACTTAAAACAAGTGGGTAGCGTCGACGTCTGCTTTTTGTATAATGAACGTTTTTTTTTATACGAGAAAAAGAGATAGCTTGCAGATAGAACGTAACAGATGAAAAGAACAGAGAAACAGTAATACGACTCTTCTTTCCTGATTCGAATTTCAAAGCAATATCGTTTTGCACCTATACATGCCGATGGTCTAATTTTCTATAGTGCAAACGTAGTTGAATCGAATTGAATAACGCTGTAGGCGCGTTTGATTGACGCCAACGGGATCCGACAATAATTAAGCCATAAGACATAAGTCGCGTCAATCAAGCGCGCCTTGCAGCTAGCTTTCAAATAAATTTCATTGAGGACTTTTATTTCCGTTAAAAAACTTAAACGCATCTTTATGAAATTTGTAAAAGATAAATCTACGAAAATTGCCATGAAAGAATTAAGACATAATATCAAACAGTATTATATTTTAAAGGGGGTAGGTCAACTTGAATATCGGCGCAGCGTGACAAACCAAACCAATTTTATTATTTTTCACTTGTAATAAGTATCAAAGACAATAATGTGCCTCATATTTTCATAAATAATTATCAAATGGGAGGCAGCGGAGTGCTGAAGAATGAAAATTAACGAATTCAAATAAGCGTTTGTCAATTTTCTTTAATTTTGCTTTCGATATGGCACGTCACCCGATCGACGTGGACTTGTGCATTACGTTCAATTATTAAAAGCTCGGGAAAGAAGAGACCTTGCTCGCATTATGTCACTGCGAAACTTGAACTCTCTCTCTTATCCAGGCCATTCGTACTTTTTTCCGCGGCCACGCAAACTGTTAATTGCAAAGCGTTTCTCACACTTCCTATTACAGTCCCTCGGAAGTGCCATGAAAAATAAATCACTTTGCAAAGAAGAAAAGTTTCCAAAAAATAAATAAATAAATAAATAAAAGACTAATTCCCCGCAGAGGACTACACGGGTCCGGCGCGCATGCGCGGCGCCGGGGGCTCGCCGATCTACGGTAAGCTGGTGCACAAGGCTCCGGCGGGCGGCCGTCTGCGCAACGGCATGCCGGACCGGACGCGCGCCTTCGAGGAGGTCGCCCGGCTCTACGGGACCGTCAGCCGGCACCCGCCCTCCCCCCGACGCCGACTGACCAACTTCCGCCTCGGCGGCGGCGGGCCCGTCGACCAGAGCGCCCCCCAGTCGGGCAGCTTCCAGCACCTCAAGGAGCTCATCCTCGCCGAGCGCGCTCGGGAGCTGCAGGTAAACCACTCTTCCTTCGGACCCTTGCGCCGCTGAATCTTTTCTTTTTTTTTTTTCCGTCGTCGAAGGCGCGTTTATTGGGTCGAAACTTTGCGAGTTGAGGGGATTTTGAAAATTCTTTAATGATCGAGTGAATGCAAATGACAACGGTCGCTTTGAAGCTTCGTTCAGGGATCAGTTTTTGTATCAGACGTTTTTACAACAAAATAGCCATTCGTAAATTGCAGCGAGTGATTTTTAATCTTTAAAAATTCAGAAATATGTCTTTATGTGACAAATACATTCGTAACCAAAAATGCTCGTTTATTAGATGTATCTCTCTCTCTCTCTCTCTCTCTCTCTCTCTCTGCCTTCATCCGAGAAAGAGCTGCCTTTTAATCTTGTTACATTCATTCAATTTGCAAATACCTACGTCGATAATGAAAGGCTTTCTATCCACTATTGAATTTTCATTATTTTTCATGGTCTTTTCATGGTCAATTTTCTGTCTCGTCGGGGCTCTGCCTCGTCTACCCCTCTTTTTGCTGCAGCGCTTAGTTGGAAGCTTTCGTTCCGCGCCGAGGTACTAGAGTTTTTAAGTAAATTTGCTTTAAACGGAGAGCTTTTAGAAAACTCGCAGGAAATCGAATAGCTTTCAAGCTACATAAAAAAGTCAATATTGCTAGAAATTAACAGAATTAACGAAAGTCGAATTTGAACATCATTGAAAAAAATGTATCTTTCTAAAATTACAAAAGCTCTTAAAACCAGAAAATCCTTCATTTAATTAAAAGCTGCAAGTGCAACAAGAGAGAATTGTAATGACAGAAGAGTTACACGTGCATCAAGAGCCATCGATAGCGAAATCTGAGTTTGGGCGAGAGTAATACGAAACGCGTGCATGCCATTTATCGCCTACGCGTTTTCGAGCCCTTTTTCAATCAGAAAATTGTTCAGGTTGCCATGACTTTTTCAAATAGAGGAAACCTTTTGATTTTTTCTGTTCGTGAAAAAAGTATATAGTTTAGAAATCAAAACGTGTTTAGGCGTCGATCGATAAAAGTTTACTTTGGTCATTTTTGTTATAATAGATAGTATTTGATTTTAATACTTTCTTTAAACAACCAAATAGTAATTATTTTGATTTAAATAAATAAAAAAATTTTTATACTAAATTTAAAGCAAGATAATCTCGTTAAAATGACTCTAAAACTACTGCTTTTCTTCCTTAGAAGCAAACGAGATTTTATACTTTTTCAAATAAATCTTAAACGCTACATTTATTTGATCATAAATATAATACATTCTGCCTCCCAAGCCAAATCACAAAATGAACATCCGTCATCCTCGCAAAAAAAGCTCCCCCGAACGCAAAAACAAAGCGGATTCCTCATGCAAAAGCAGAAAACCTCGCCGCTCGGCAAAATGCAAAGCGCCCATCAGCCTTTTGAGTCAAGGGTCTCGGATAATCCTCCGTAGTTTGTAAAACAACCGACCGAGCAGTTCGGCGATTTATTCCTCCTTTTTAAATTAGCTGCGCGATTTGCAATTCAATGGGAGAGCGCGCGGAGCAGGAAAAGCCCGAAAGAGAGAGAAAGAGAGGCACTCGTGCCAAAAATGCCGCCCACGCGTGCAGCTTCCTTGATTATTTTTTCAGGCTTTTCTGGGAGCACTCGGAAACGTCGTGTATGAAAGCACTCCACTGAATAAAAAATCGAGCGATAAATCCGCGCCGATTGCGGTCCCAAGTGCAGCTCTAGGACTTTTCTAGGCGCTCCGTGAAATTGTTCTGCAGTGATTTCACGAGTTTTTTCTGAAGATTTTTCTTGGCAAAAACCATCAATTGGTCTGTTAGCTTCAACAATTAAACTTTGGACGAAAAATTTTAATAAGCTTCATTTATACTGAAAATACATTAATCAGGAGATTAAATTAAATAACATTTTTCCTCGGGTATACTCAGTAGTATAAAGGCAGTGCAGACTACTTGATTAATACTTCTTTGATTACGTGACTACCACACAGTATTTGCTCGTCGGTAATAATCCGCTCTAAGCTCTGGTGTCCTATATAATATTGTCGAATCCCTATCCGACCTGGAATTGCGACTGCGTCCATTCCGTTCTAGCACAATGGCAGTCGCCTTAAAATATAAAAATAAAACCAGAGCGTAAAATTGAATTGAAAAGTCCGAAAACACGAGGCAAAATCTTTATTGCCCGGGGAAAAGACAGGAAGAAAAAGAAAAAAAAAAGTAAGTCGACGATCGGCCATCCATCACGCGTGAAAGGATCGAGCAGGCAGTGAAAAGCAAGCACGTCGCCGTGTGTATACGCGAGCACAGAAGCAGACGCCTAGGTCAAGAGAGATTCGTGACGTGACGTCAATGGGCGGACTCCTTGCACGGGACTTTTCTGTCTTACCGCGGATTTTGAGCGCCATTTCGGGAATTGACGGCTTTTCCATCGTAATGTGCAGCTGAATCTTTCATTGGACATTTTCAAATTTCTTTAAATGATTTCTACATTTTTTAAACTTTCAAGACTGACTGCTTTTTTATGTGCTTAGTTAAAATGTAGACCGCTTTTTTACTGTTAACGAAATCGCTTTTAGTTGTTTTTTATAATCAAAACAGGGCTTAAAATTTGATAATTAAAAAAGTTTTACGTACAATTCAAAAGCTGAATAATATAATAGTTAGTAGTCCAAGTAGAATATATCCAAATATAGTCAGACCCGCTTAACACAGTATTAAATCCTTTTCAGAATCTTCGGTTCATTACTGGAAACCGATAATTAAACTCAGGGGTCTTAGTCTTACTACTTTTAATTAATCCATTACTTCCCAAATATACATTTGGGTATTCGCAGTAAAATATGTGACCGTGATCTGTACAAAATTTTAGCACATTTTGGAAGTAATGGCTTCAAACATCCTGCTCTTCTAAATTTTAACCGCTGAAGAGTCACCTTACTCGAAATAAAATTTGACAAGAAAACAAATTTCTCGCCTTCGCCCAATGAACAGCTTAACAATGTAGCGATTTCATTCCTCAGGAGCAGCGGCGAGCGGAAGAAGTCGTCTCCCGTGCGAACGCTTTGAAAGGGATGACGTCCGGCGATCGTCGTCAGAGCAGCGCGCAGGAATCGCGCAACGCCAACTTCCTCAGCTCCCTGCAGAGCTATCAGGATCCCAAGAGTTACGACTATGCTCAGGCGCAATACGTTCCCGATGCGTCGGACATCGACCAGGCTTTCGCGGTAAGTTTGTCTGATACTGCACAGTTCTTTTAACTTTTTTGCCTTCGCGACGTTGGATTTTTTTTTTGTTTCGGATATTAAGGAAGCCTCCTTTTTAGAGCCGAGTAAAATAACCTGGAAGGCACGTGTGTAAATTTCGGTAATAAAAAATTTCATATAGAAGAGCTCCGCGCAATTTTGTCCCTTCCGAGAAACATTATTCAGAATAAATTTCTGCCGGTTAGGACGCAGAGAGAATATCCTTTATTTCGGTTAAAAATCACTATACTTAAGTAAGTAATGCCTCGTAATTTAATTCTAACGCGACTCCCTCCGATTGAAGAAAATCAGAAAATTTCTATTTCTCGTTGCCTTACTGATTGATACGTCAAAGCAACAGTTAGCTGTCCGCGAAAAAAACGAAGGCAACCCCCATCCCTCTCCCTCGCAAAAAGTCATCTTTCAATCAGTAGATTATCGAGCTCAAAAAAACAAAAAAGATCGAAATCTAGCTGCGATCTAAATTGCCCCCCCCCCCCTCCCCCAGCAGCCAGTTAATAGCCAGACGATTAATTTCCCAACGTTTCTGTCTGTTTTCTCTCTCTCCCGGCGCAGAAAGCGGATCGCTTCGGTAGGGAATACATGCTGCGCTAGAAGATCGTCCGAGAGAGAAATCAGGGCGACAGGAAGATGGACGGAAGAACTGGAACGGATCGCTTTCATTTTTCTCCCATCTCACGTATGTACCCTCAGAGACAACCAGTATTTTGGCGTAGAGAGGCAAAGAGTATTTGTCGAACCCGCCCAGTCTCTCATCCCTGCTCTCTCCCTCTCTCTCTCTCTCTCTCTCTCTCTCTATTTCCCTCTCTAAATCTCTCTGTGTATATACGACTGAAAAACTTAAATCTTATTCTGCGAGAGAGGGAATTATTTTGCTTGAAAAATTCTCCTCCGCGTGGCTCTTCCTTGCCTCTGTGTGTTGTTTTACCGTTAAACAAAGATTTGAACCTCTTCCTGAGCATTCATATCGATGCGCAAACTTAACGTGATCTTCCTCGCAGTGGTATGGATAACTTTATGTATTTAAAGCTTGTTCTCTCCTTAGATGTCAGAACGATACTCTTGAATTATCATATCAGCGTAAGCATAAGAAAAAGATATCGTTTAATTGAATAATTTAAGATAGTTATAGTGTATTGTATTACATTATTTAAGCTAAGTGTGTCAACTTGAAACTAATGGAATTTATCTTTTTCTTGATGTAAAATATTGACTGTTGAGGAAGCGTGTCTTTTTATCTTTCAATTATTCAAATGTCGCATATCAAGGGCTAAACTTAAAAAGCGTGCTAAGATTCTTGATATTTTCAAGTTGGAAGCAGGAGGCTATTTTTCAAGATATTAAAGTAAAGGAGAAAAGGCTTTTTGAAAATTCCAGACTAATTCAAGACAATAATAAGATTTTAACATGCAGTTTTTCTATAGAATTAATTGTCTACGAAATGCATTTTGAAATTCTTCAACAAATATTTAAAATTGTTATTTACAATGCGGGATTGAATCGAAAAAACGATAATTTTAAGCATGTTGAAATCAACTAAATTTTGATTATGGATGTAGTAAAAATATTGGCCAAAGTGACAATATACCTTGGATAATAAAGAATATCGTGCGTACAATTACCTAATGAACAATGTATACATCAGTCTTTATTATATAACAAAGATTGGAACTTTAGAAAAAGGAAAAAAAAATTGAATGTGTCATACTCATTGGCAAAACTCAAATCTGTGTAAACGTTAAGACAATAATTCGACCTTATTTGAACAACATATCAGTAACCCAAATGTTTAATTACAATTATTCCTTTTAACGAGAAAAAAAGTCCTGAAATTTAAAATTTACGACAATAATCAAGTGTGCGTAAAGTTGAAATTTTGTAAGGAGGGAGAAAAACCTACGCAGAAGACGAACGACAAGTTCGCGGCGCCAAAATTTTTTACTCGAGACAATAAAATTAAGAATCCCCATGATGAGACTCCGAGGGCCCGCTGTTCTTCTCGTTCTTCTTCCCAGGTGTCACAGGAATCAACTTGTAAATGCTGTAAGAACAATCGTAACGTAACTAATATGACTAATGTACTTATACGTGATGAGAATGTGCGCGCATTAGTGTATACGCATGCGCGGAAATAGTTATATTTACGGTAGATATTTTTCGATACCCAGTAAACACACGGTTTCGATATAAGAGTATTCTTGAGAAAAACCTAGAAAATGAAAAAAAAAACAGGAAAAAAACGACAAAAAAAAAGATTATTAACGAGGCTGAAAGCGAGCGAAAAGCTCAAGAAAATTCTCTTCGCTTTTTTTCAGACTACAGTAAGTAGGTTATTATACGTAAGGAGTACTGAGAAAAAAAATCGCACGCCCGAGGACGGTGATAAATCATCGCTCGTTACTCTCCGTTCTCGTTTATCTTTCGCGTCGCAAACTTCAAAAACATAACGAACCGACGAGTCGCTTTGCATGAAAATGAATATCCCCGAGAAGGAAGTTGATTTTTTTCAATGCCGATCGAATGAAAAATAGAGTTGTAAATATATTTAAACAAAGGCCGAGCGATGATTTATGATTGGGCGTCCGATGTTTTTTTTCCTTAGTACCTATGAATTTAAATGTGTCAGACAATAATCGCTTGACAAATGCGTTGAAGCTACAGTTAAGCCTGATATATAAGTATACATAAAACTATATTATATATAAATATATAAAACGCGATGAGAATCGACGAGTATGCCTCATGTAAATTATTACGTACTGCGTTATGAAGCTTACCGAGAAAGTTTCTTTCGAAGAAGTGCGCGTGGATTCGGGAAAAGGAAAATGTATTAGATGTTGGCAGGAGGGGAAAAAATTCAATGGTTTCCACGCTCGAGATCAATTGGTGTATGCTATTTGAGACTAGTATTGAGGTAGTATAATATTAAATCTAAAGCAGAATAAGGATTTCGCGTTTGCGCCAATCACGTCGACGCTTATAAAGACTTAATAAATAATCTACATATATCAATATATGTACGTATGTATATGTATATGTATACGTATATGTGGGTGTATAAAGCAATTTAATCAAAACATTGAATCCTTTGAGAAACTTTCTTCATACATTTTATTTTTCAATTATTTAAAACTTGATTAGTGCGGCAAAACTGGAATTTGAAATTGATCGTTTTTAAGTAAGCGTTTCACTTTTTGTTTCATCTGTCATATACGAGAGTATAGATATATACATACATATATATATATATATGTATATATACCTTATATAGATCTTACGAAAAATAAAAATTGGCAAAAAGAAAATGATTTATTCCTAAATTATTCCATGCTCATAATTTAGTTTTACTTTTTATAGATATGATTCTAGAAAGATGATCTTTTTAAACATTTTTTATTTTAAATATCTCCGGCTAAGGTGATAAATTAAAACTAAACTTAATGAATATACGTACACTGTAATGTCTGAATGGAAAGGTGTAAGTTTTGCAAGTGGCCTACACAATGTACATTCAACGTAAACGTGTTCGATCATATATAAATAAAATAATAATTAAATACATAAATTAAATAAATAAATGCATAAATAAGTGAAAATAGTCTGGTTGCATGATATTTTACAAATTCTCGACATCAAAGAAAGAGAATGTTTCAATTAAAAGTCCGTATTTGTATAAATCTACTCTATGAATTATAATTACTATCATCTTAAAATAAACTAAAATGTTAGTAAAATTTTTATAATACTCAATTGTTAAAATAAAATAAAATTTATAATTTTTTCACTTAACAAAAAGTTCTTTTAGTATTTTTTTCATTAAAATGATTATAATTTACTTAAGATTATGATTGAAATTTATTTATTGTTTTACTCTGGTTTTAATCATAATATACTTCATAAAAATCCATGTAATACTAATTTTGAACGAGGAATTAATAACAAATTAATAAACATACAAAATAAAATGAATTCACTTAAAAAAACTTTCTAGAAAATACATGTTCGCTTCAAAGTAGCGTAAAATAAAGAAAACTAAAATCGCTTTGAATATTTTCTCAAAGGAAATTCTTATTTTAACGCAAAAAAATTCAGTGGAAATTTATTCTTTGATTTAATTAATAACAAATTCATAAACATTCTAAATAAAACGAATTAATTTTAAAAACTTTCGAGTATATACGTGTTCGTCTTAAAGCAGTGCAAATTAAACAAAACTAAAAATAACTGTAAATATTTTCTCACAAGAAATTCTTATTTTATTTCAATTTTAAAAATTGCTGTGCAATATCAACTATAAATTCATATTTTTCAAAATTAAGTGGACATTTATTTTTAGATGTGAAAATCCAATATCCAATATCCACAAGCAGCAATATCAATTAATTTTATGAAATAAAGAAAACATTGATTAAAAAACTTGTTTAATAATTTTAAATTTTCTCCCTAATAATGACTATCACAGATTGGTCATGTCACATCAATATTGCGGAGACAGTGTAATATTACGGCAATATTGCTGTGATAGTCATTGCTGTAGGGGTTGTCTATACATTCAGAAAATGATTTTCATTAGTCGAAAAAAATTGGACAAAAAAAGGTTTTAAAACTGTGCGAGTCTCATCAATATGGATACATCCGTTCAAGAAATATAGTGAAGACAAATTTTGATCATATATACATGTACACATTTGGACATTTTTGGAAACCTATTTTTCTGACTCAGCAGCCTTGAAAATTTTCACAGCTGCAAAGCTTTTTCTTTGAGAAAGCAAAATATAAAATCTAGATCGAGTATCCTTTAGAATCTCGCTTAATACGTCGGTGCAAAAAAAAAGTGCATTTCGTCAACTCTCAGCGATAATCCTGACCTCTGCTATAAAAATAGATGAGAACATCTGCTTTCTCAAAACTACAACAGTAGATAAATAGCAAAGTTTACATAGTACAAATACATAACGAGTGTGATTTTACAATAATACGCATCTATTTTCTTAAAACCTACACGATTAAATGGTAAAGTATTATCCATAGCTTCCAGCTGTTCATTTTGGCTTTCATTTCGTTCAGTTAATTTTCGATCATTCAGTTAGTTTTGATACTTCAACTGCAAATGTAGAAGTGACGGGGTGCGTAAAAATGTTTCTAAAATATACTACGTTGCCTTGACTCAGTAATTGCAAACATTTAATTTTCATTAAAGAATAACATATTGATCGAAACTAAATAAAAGAAATTCGTATGGTGTAAGATAACAAAAACGTTCATCATTCATAAAAGTAATTTCAATTTATTCTTTGCAAAACTTAAACAGTTTTTAATCTGTATTTATAAAAAATCAATTTATGAAAACTAAAATGGAAATAAAAGAATCCTTCTAAAGTGAAGTTCAATGGTCGTACTACCGGTAACAAGTCCAATCGCATAATGGTCTAAAGAATAGCACTGTATTTGAATTTTACATGGACAAGAATGAACTTGTTCATTTCTTACAAAATTGAACTTCACTTACAGGTAAGTTAATTTTTATTTCGAACATCTTAATCCTAATTCTTCTTCTATAATAATTTCCTTGCATCAAACAATTTTATATAAAATTATAAAATATATTAAAACATATAAATTGAAAGTATTTTTAAATTTTCTATTTTACCATTTTTTTTATAAAAAAAACTTCAGATTGTTTAAAAAATTTATATTGTAATCAAAGAAAAATAATTCATCAATTGATTCACTTTAAGACAATAAATAACTAAAAAATCTTATTTCAATAAAGGCTTATTTCAAATATTGCAGACTTTCCAAAGAATGGTAAACATTTTTTTGTTCTTAAACATAATTTATTATTCCATACAACTTTTAGAGTGCTTATATCTGTATTTACTTTAGGACCGCTTGGTTTCTTGGCTAAGTAATTTCATTATCGACGTCTTTCTTGTGAGCAATTTTTATTTTTCGTATTAAAGACGTACAAGAATTGCTTGTAGACTGATAGATATTGCACTAATAATTATATTCGTTTTTATTAATTATGTAATGTAAATAACAAATTCTTATTCTCATCACGAAAAAATATGTTTTGACAAGGAAGTAAAATATTGATTCTCAGCGGTGCATATTTTTGTACTTGATTGTAAATTTACACGATAAAAAATGTAATTATTCGTGTGATGTCTTATAAGTCGACATTATTATTAAACTTTTACATCCTCTTACAATTGTTTTATGAATTTTAATAGAAAACGATAAAAAAAAACTATCCAACATCTGTTCGATAAAACTATATTACATATTTAAACAGACAGATAAAAATGTCAAAATGTCAATGTCAATAAAATTCCGTTTAAAACAGCGCAAAAGCAGCGATGTGCAAGTATCAAGTAGACGCGAACGGCATAATCGAAACTAATGTAAAAACTATAATGAAGTCTCAACGCTCTCTTCTCTTACAGCGAAATTGGACGCCAGATAGGCTAAAATCCGTAATACTTTAACCAAATCAGCGAACCTCCAAATCGCTCGATGCGCTTACGATACTACTCCGTAGCTCGACCGAATCTGAAAATCAAGCCGAATTTCGCTGTAAATTGGGGCTTCGGGCTTTGCTAATGAAAGCCTCTCCCTCTCCGAAAGACTGGCATGCATCAATGTTGAGATTTACAAGCTGGCTATTGTAATGCGTAACGCGGTACGCTATACGAGATCGCGTTACACCATCCATCGCCTCCAATATGCGGCGGCGGAACGTGTACCAACAGATCTCGCGCTTAATTAACTTTTCGCTTACGCAAGCGATACTACTTATATACGTCCATTGCACGCCTAAGCCTCGGCTGTTTTCTTTGTGCTGAGGATTTCTGCAGCGATTTATCTTGCTTTTGGGCGCTTTTCAGTGGTCGGACTTTTTTTTCAGCTTTATTTGTTAAACATTTTTTCTAGGATGCGCTCGAATTATTTACAGAAAGTTGTTTGTTCAACAATTGTACTTTTATGTAGGATCTTTCGCAGAATTTTTCTTTGAGTAAATTTAAATTGCTATTAAAATATCAAACGATAATAAAGTATTAATGAATTCGCGTGCGTGCAAGATCTGGGCTGCAAAAGAGTAGATTTTATTTTGGAAAATTGTATATCCTCTCAAGATTTGAATAATTCATACACCTTTTAGTTTTTAAATAATTTTAATACCTAATTGAATTCGTGTAGTAATAAATTTGTCATGATACTAAAAACTTGAGGTTTTTTTTGAGTGTTGATAACATGAACGACAATCAAAACTCGCTCAGTTATCTTAAAACAAGAATTTCTTAAATCAGATATACAAATGAGCTACGGTAGATTAGTTGGCATATTATAACAATCAAAAATTAACATAATTAAATAAAACTAAAAATACACTTTAGCCATAAAAACGAAGGACGCAAAATTTTAATTTTCATTTCAATCGATTAGGAACTATACAAACTTTTACAGTATTAAAAAAAAATTCAGAAAAAGTTACTTTCAAAAAATGACATAAAAATGGAAAATGAAATAGACACTTGGTTAATGACGCAGACGTTAAACCATTTCAGTGTTGAAAGTGAGTGAAAGTTTAAATTCCCAGGGAGCTGCATTAGCGCGAAAACAGTGCAAATATTCCGAAAATGTTAGACAGAAAAAAATATCTGGTAGTTAGAGGAGCGCTTTATTATACGCAGGTAGAAGAAACGAGCAAGGAAAATGAATTCTGTACGATGCGACGCTTGCAAAGACTTAAAATGTACACGTATATTTAAATAGCGGCATTGGATCTGTCTCTCACTCCAAGTTATAAGTAAAGTTGCATCGACTAATTTAAATGAGAGGAGTGACGAATTTACTATTCAGTTTCGAAAAGGAGTGAAGCCAAAGAGGTTTTAAAGTCAATATTAATATGATAAATTAAGCTAAATCCGAATGTTATGTCGTTATTGCTTTACATATATATTATAAAATTATATATAAGGCGATAAACATTGTGTTACGCGTTAACTATAAGTATAAAATCATAAGTATTAGTGCATTAGCTCTAAGTAAGTGAGTTCCACATATGTATATGGATGTGCAAAATGATGTAATATCTATCGACCTTTCCTATTTAAAGATGGATTATTTGTTGTTTGTCTTCTCGTTTATTTTAAATTGTATCGTCGTTACTGTATTAAAACCTGAGCTTCACCCTGTTATATATTAGCTCATTACCTACGAAAGATCATAAAAACTAATAGACTTTAGCGGTTGGTGGACTTGAAAGAAACAAGTCTACAGAGTTTTTTTGTTAACAATTTTTCATTTGTTTACTATAAACGAGCAGAATAAAATATATAATTCCTGAATTTTCTCTGGAAAAAATACAAAAACAGAAAAATTAAAACAAAATTTCAAGCAATATACACCTTATATAAAGTGTAATCAAAGGAACGAAGAAAGAGAAATGAACGTGGGTGTTGGACTAATCTCGAATTCCATCTATCAAAGAACTCGAACAGAAATAATAAAACGAAGATTGAGCGTTTAATATTTGATCGACTTACAAACGATGAACACGTGACAAGAAAAAGATACGTCAAATGAAATACAGAAATAAAAATTAAAGAAAATTATTGCGTCTTATTATAGTGCAAACGTAATAGGCATGTCTAATCAACACACAGCATAGTCTCTTCAACAACCTATATCTGTGTACAATAATTGACTATATTTTGTTTTCAAATACATGTCTATTGCCAATGTTTTAAAATTTTTTTATTACCCAACCAGATGTGTTTGTTCTATTTGATTAAATATCTATTATTTTTTGATAAATAAAAGTCTTATTTTTTGAACGAATATTTCCTTTCATTTTTATTATACAGGTGAGTACAATTTTAATAAATAAAGTATTAACATAAATAAATTGTATAATATTATTATTACATTGAAGGATTAAAAAAAGTCAAATGTAGTTCGTGCAGATTAATCTACGTAGCTTTATTTACATTATTACATCGCAATTTTACATGCGGTTATTTCATGAATACAATTTCTGGCGCTTTTAAAATTTATAAAATCATCTACGGACATTAAATCTTGATTTTCTTAGTTCGTTCATTCAATATATACACATAGAATAAAAAGTATTTAATTTACGAGTGTGCGCATGTACGCTATCTCATATATATTATATGTATCGTATTTACACGCATCTCGTTCTCTTATCCGACGAGATTTTATTTCTCAAAGCTGCTTTTCTCACCATCTAATCATACATAGCATGCTTAATTCGATGCAAGTCGTGAAACAGAACAATTATGCTTTCATATTCTCTTTGTGCTCTTTATGTGACACAATTTATAATTTTTTTTGCTATGTGTTACTTGATTCTTACACGAAAAAACAGCAATATTGCAGTAATTAAATTAAATTTTTTTTATTCATTGTCTTTTTGCCAGGTACGCAAAACTTTTCAATAAATCGTGAAATTTCTTATGTATAATTATAAAATTTGATACTTTTAAAAATTTGTAAAATAGAATTCATAATAGAATAAATTTCATTGCATTTGATATAATTTTCTTATAAAAATTAATCATTATTACAAATCATTAAATAAATCAAGGTAACGCAAGTAAAATAAAAAAACATACCTATAAACAAATGTATCAATTAAATTTTTAAAAAACAAAATTACATCTAATGATTTGTTCAATATTAAATATAAAAATACACATATACATATCAAATTTAAATTTACTCTTTCTTTTTAACGTATACGAATTATCACTAATTGTTTGCCTCACCTGACAAAAAATGAAATTTATATGACTTTCATTCAATTTAAAGCCTTTCAATAATATATTTCTCTGTTCAAAGGCTTCATGGAAAGTCTTGATTAATAGTTATTTTGCGTCTCATGCTTTTGATTACATCACGCAGCGTTACTTCTCGTTAGATACAAAGGTCAAACACCGTTGGTGGTAAGTTGGTTATTCATCGGTGGTCTTAAAAGATCATGGTATTGCATTAACGCCTCTCTCAATGAGCGAGACACTTGTCCTGAAGCAGTTGCAACCGTGCATTCAACCAAACAAGGATAAAGGCCTATTAATTGTTCCCACACTGAACGTTCAACTGCATAAAAAAGAAATTCAAATTAAAAATATTAAATTTTTACAAAACATTTCAATGGGCGTTGTTTAAAAAAAAATACCAGTATTCAATTTAAATTAAGCTGCATGATTCTTATTTTTTCAGAATCAAACGCAACATTTACCTTTATTTGCTGGAGCCTTTTTTAACGAAACAACAAGAGTTGCCACAGCTTTGAGGACAAATGATATTTCTGACAACCTGTACCTAGAAAACAGTGCTATAGTCATCTTTTTTTGAAAGTGCTTAAAACATTTAGAATAGCAAAGCAATAATTTCGTGCGATAGACTTTACCTAGGTAATGGACATTTCCCACTTCGACGCTCATCTTCTATGTATCTTTTTAGAACTTCTTGAAATCTATGCAAGAGAGCAGTGACTGCAAGTCGACCAGCGATACCACCTTCATCTCTCTCTGACATACTATCGGTGCTATTTTCAATCTCACTATTTAGACCGTCAAGTAATGAAAATTGGAGTAGAGTTTCAAAACACGTTTTTGCAAATTCTTCTCTTAATTTGGGTTCTACATTTTTTTCTGTAAATATATCAATTTTTTGAAATTTGAATTTCGTTATTGAAAATTAATTTTAAAAAATTAAAAAGCTTAGTAAACTCACCTATATTAGAAGTAGCCGAATGAATAGAACCTTTATTCAAAAGCATTACAACTCGTAATATAAATTGATGTGGAATGTGCTGTGAATGTGGTAAAACTTCGTCTCTTAATAGCTCCATGACTTGACAATCAACTGCTTCATCTGCTTGAATTTCTTCCACTCCCCGATCTGCATTCATAACACTAAATAAAAAATAATAGAATTTTTGTTAAATTTTATTGTTTTATTAAATATTATTTACTTTGAAAAATTAATATTAATTTACCTAGAAGGAAATAGAAAGTGGTCTAGAGTATCTGCAAGTTCTTGCCACATATTCTGAAAAGGATCAGGATAGTTTCTTGCAAGAGGTAAGCCTATATGTAAAATAGCTAAAAGACTCGTTACAGCTAATTTCCACGTTGAATGCGAAGGACAGGCATATTTCATAGCCAGAGGAACATGAAGTGCTTCTATAATATGTTTTAGGATTTGACCCTCGATCACAGCCATCTCATTTGCGGTCTTTTGGTATAAATTAACAACCATAGTCAGAGCTTTTTCTCCGAAAGGCACATAATTCATAGTAACCCAATCGGCCTAAATATATATTATACAATAAAATATAGAATTTAAAAATAAAATTTTTATAGTAACTTGATTTTGCAAAAATAAATTTTGCAAAGCTAAACACTTACAGATAGACCTCTGATTTGGGAGATGTGCTTTGTAGGAATTTTTCCGTATGTAGGTGCTTCACACGCTAGTTTTGAAAAATAGAGTAATTGTAAAAAAATTGGACTGATCATAGTTTGCAAATTTTCAGATGTAGCCAATGCCTCCTGAAAATTAATATATAAATAAAAATTAATCGCATTAATAATTAAAAAGAATTTATATCTTTAGCAGATCTTTAATATTGCACCTTCTGCATCAACTCCATTGAATGAAGTATGCCATCTTGTAATTGTGTAAGAACTACGTCGGGTACAGTGGGCAAAATATAGGGTGTTGATTCTCCGTGTACGGGCACAGCAACTGCATTTTTCAATACAAGGCATAATTTTTGTAAGTCACTAGCTGAAAATCTAATAGAAGGAATAGTGATTCATTACAGTAAATTTAATATATTTGTACAATAAAATATTTTTTTAAAAACGGGCTTTCAATAACTTACTTGCTTTTTACGTGTTGAAAAACAGCAGGGAAAATTTGAACTAATGCAGCAAGAAAAGCCTGCGAAGGAATGTAGGGTTCTATTTCATTTTCTTCAGGGGGACTTGTACTTTCAAGACCAATGCTCAGCCAAATGCGCCAAGCGACAATCCACAATGATTCTGAATCTTCAGACTGTACGGGATCGTTATTGTCTATATTTTTAGGAAGATATAAAATCTCTTGAAAGGATTTTAAGGCAGCTAAAGATACCTAGTATTAAAATATTGAAATTAACAAATTTGTTAGCTATAAATTTACAAAAAATCGTTATTATTATGTAAAATACCTCGTTATTTTTACTCAAAGCAGAATTTTCAATAAATTCTAATAGAAGTGACCATGCTCGCGGAAAATCTCCTAACATTTGAAGTAACTGTCGTTTTGTATTGAAAACTCTTGCAACGCCGCTTAAAGTTAATACCTGCAAAACCGAAACATAAATGTGAATAGGTTTATATCATCTTATAAAAGTAACAAAAAATAAATTTTAATGATAAATTTTTTCAATTTATTTAATAATTTTATTATGATTATTTTAAATTAACGAATATCAAATATTTTTAGTACAAATTTACATGCATTTCAATATTAATTAACGGCAGTAAATATTACTAAAGCAATTTGGCTTTGGAAATTATTATTACTCACTATATTATTTTTGTTATTATCGTGTTGTAAACTAGATTTTCTTTAAATTAATCTAGCTTAGAAATGTATTAGTAGATAATAAAACTGTGTGTTACCTGGGTTTCTGCCCACTGCTTTTGAGCGGTGTTTCTGCTGTGGTGTATGAGAATATTTCCCGAAGTATCAACTTTCTCATTACTTGCAGAACTTGACAAATTTCTAACTTTATCTAAGAGTGGAAATAGGACTTGCCACAGTACGGCTTGCCAAGTTGGTTGATGCAGTAAACTTCCATGAGCAGAAATTGTTGAAAATAGAGTTTGACTAGCGGATTTACGTACTGCTGGTCGAGGATCAACACATAAATCACCCAATCTCGCATACAAGCACATCCAAAGTTTATCAAAAGGTGGCATATTCGTCGTTCCAGGAAAATCGGGAAACACAGAAGCAGAGTCACCTCGTAGTGAGGCACATATTTTTTCTTGGTTTTGGTAAAAGTAATCACTTATA
This sequence comes from Ormyrus pomaceus, assembly GCA_900474385.1. Classification (NCBI taxonomy): domain Eukaryota; kingdom Metazoa; phylum Arthropoda; class Insecta; order Hymenoptera; family Ormyridae; genus Ormyrus; species Ormyrus pomaceus. The sequence goes on from UCOM01000479.1 coordinate 27,099, forward strand.
TTCCACTAAGAAAAATTTGAAATGTTATTATTAATAAACAATAAAATAATTGGTAAATAAAAAACACACTAAATCTAAAGTAATAAATACTGGAGTTCCTTAGGCTTATTAACTTAAGATCGATATTTTTATTTTATATACAAAGGATTTATTAAAAAATATGTCAAGAGTATTAATTGTATTAATAATATTATGATAATTTCCTCACGCGATTCATGAACTTGTGCTAAAAAAATGAATTTAAATCTTGATAGAGCAGCTATCTATATATTATTGTAAGTTATCTTTAAATTATATTTAGACAGTTTATGTTGCTTTTGTAAGTAGGAATATGAAATGTTAATATATTAAATAAGAAAATAAAAAAAAATTAAGAAATTGAATTTATATTAATTTTTTCTTACCATCTGACCAACGGCAGTTAATGATATGTTTAGCTCTTGAGTTTGTGAGCCAAACTTAGCTGCTGTATCAACACAGAGTGGAAGGCACCTCCAAGGCATCACAGGTAAGAAATCTGTCACAACTAACTGTAAACATTGAAAAGCTATGCGAACCAAAGATTCTCTGTAAAAATCAAGCATCAATTTTATTTATTTCAAAAGTTCAAAACAAAAATAATTTTCTGAAATCTCAATGCTTACGTATGATGATCAGAAACTGCACCAATAATTCCTAGCACTAAAGGCCAGCCATGAAACAAAGTTTCCCCAGCACCATGCAAAATCTGCAGAACACATTCTAACTGTCTCTGTCTGACATCTGCATGTCGCACAGACGATAATTCAGATAATGGTCCTAAGAGTAAAGTTTGTAATTTCTGTAAAGTAAATAATGTTGCTTTAGAAATATACAAATTATAATTAAAAAATAATGAAAACTATAAGCAAATAAATACTTGATTATCTCGAAGAGGCTGAGGATACTTGTGTTGAAGGGCAGCTTTCACTAAATAGGTAATAGCTTCTACACCCCATTCTCTCATACGAATGTGGGGATGTTGACACACTTCTAATAAATGGTTTGTTAATGGTCTCCATAAAACTTCGACCCTAGGTAGGTTTACTAGTCCAGTTTCTAAAAGTTTAGCTACTGCAAATAGTGATGGTTCCTGCAAAAAGTAATGCGTCACAATTTTACGTAAGGAAATTTTTTTTCAGGATTTTTCATTTTTTCCCTTCAAATATTTTTACTTATTAGTTGTAAAACTTACTCTGTTGGTATAGGCTAATTCCATAGCTTCTTGACTAAGCTTGCAAAGTGCATCAATGAGATGGTGTAATGCAACGTCGTCAAGATGTTGGCTACTTTCAAAAAGTCGACTAAGCATAGCACTGAGTACTGGTAAATCAGCCATGACAGCAGTGGTAAGCATTGCGTTGGAGTCAGCAGCAGTTCGTCCTGCTTTCAATGAACCACCTGTAGATGGTTTAAGACCAAGGATCCAAGCCAAGTGTTGAAGAGTTGTAAGAACAAGATGCCACGCACTACCCAATATACTACCATGACAATGAGCTAATAGTAATAGAGCGCGCATGCACTGCAGATTCTTTACAGTCAGCATAACTGGTCCCTGTTGAGCACCTGTCGAGTTCAATTTTTAAAAACGAAATGTTTTGAATTTTTATAATAATAATTTTAAAAAGTAACGGCTTTATGTAAGACTCAGAATAACAAACTTACCAATAGGCAAAGAAGCTGTAGGCAGTGGTGTTCCTACTGCAACGACCTGTTGCCTATAATCAGACTCATTAAGATTCGCTGGATTATACTGTCCTCCAGAGTTTGTTCCAGAACCTCCGTCTTGTTGATGATTCTGCTGCCTCGCAGCGCTTGGAATACCCTGAGGAGCACTGTAAAGTACAGTGAGGGCATAGTGTGGTGGCAGTGAGGCCTTGCAAATAGCGGTAATGAAAGCATCGCGAGGTGTATGTAAATCCAATAAACCACAAAGCGAGGCAAATGTTTGAATTTCTTTAAGAACATTTTCTGTGGCTGATTCGTCGGTGCTTGCATCGATGAGCGGACTTAATGCTGCAAGTAGGCCACACCAGCTTGAATTAATAAGTTGTATGTGCAATTTTCGATCATCCTCGCTCGGTTCGTAGCGGCGCTCGACACCCTCCTCTCGAGGTCCAGTAATTGCCAAGGAAATTGAACGAATTATATCCAATAAACAAGCGTATGCAATACTGATACCATAGCCGTCAGGAATTTGAGGAGCTTCCACTTTGTCCAGCATTTCTAGGCTGCAAAGAGAAAAGAGTATAATATAGGTAAAGTGTAGTTTAATTGATAAAAACGTTGTAGTTATAGTAAAAAAAAATTTTTATGGAAAATTATATACGTTATTTTAACTGTAAAGCGAGTGACAAAAACTTACTATGTAGATTTAGCTTGACCACTCGTAAATGTTGCTACTACGGGGAGCCAAATTCCTCTTGAATAAAAACCAGGCTGTGGTGTCACGCCTGGTCCTATGGGCATTCCTGCTAATAACGCTGGAGCTGTACCTTGAGCTATAGGCGCTGTTGAACCTAACAAAAAGTTGGTCCAATTTGGTTTTTTAATACTACTCTTTGAATTTACATAAAATAAAATTTATTACTAATATTCATATTAAATTTTATTAAAGAAAAAACTTTCCAATTTTCTATTACTACTTAATAAAATAATTTACATAGAAATTACTAACCTGCATTAGCCTGAACCATATTAGGATTCACAAAAAGACTATGTACATAGGCACCTAAACTGTTAACAATATCTTGAAAGATATTAGTAGCATGCGGTTTTAAATCATAACAATTACAGAAACTCGTTAATAAATCAGCTTGCACAGTCATTTTATGCAAAACTTCCAAAGCCAAAGCACGCTGCCATGGCGGCTTATCGGGATCCAAAAACTTAACAATCAAAGATAAAAATATTTCACATTCTGTTACCTAAAATAGTTTAAAAGTGTTACTTAGTCCATAACTTGCTAAATTATGCTCGACAATTGACTATAAACTTACCAACAATGAGTGATATTTTTGAATCAAAATTGACACAACTCTGAGTAATCTCATACTTATAGGAAAATAGGGTTTATCAAGAGGTGTTGCTTGTTGTACCGAGGCTGGTACAGAATTCCGATATTTTATATTTGGTGAAAATAATTTTATAACAAGAGCACAAACACGTTCCTTTAGAAGGAAACTGAATTCTGGGTGCTATTTATTAAAACAGATAAAAAAATTATTGTACTATGCATTAAATATAAATAAAAAAATATAAATAAATATTTAAAATAGTACTTTTCCACACTCTATGCGCAAAACTCGGTCACACGAGCATAAAATCACTTTCCCGCACTTGTATCGAAAAGTACTATTCTCGCACTAGTATCGAAACCTACTATTTTTCTTACCTTAAAAAATACTGAAGAAAAGTTTGTTAAGACAGACTCAAGTAACTCCAGACCAAAAGTACGTGTCATTTCAGTAATACCTATTAACCAATATGGTTGATCAGCATTAACTAATTGCACTAAGTCCTTCAAGGAAAAAAATTGTAATTAGTGTTACAAACTTGGGAAAATTGCGTATGATAATAAAATGTATCAGCAAGCAAATAAAAAATAAAAAAATCAAACCAATTCTTATAAGTAAAAATACTTATTTATGTTAATAGAATGTTTTTTATATTAAAATTTTGATATTATCTGCAATGTTATGCAAACAAAAACTTTGAATTCAAAATAAAGCTTTCCTCTCTAAAGAATATAAAACTGAATACAAAAATTATTTTTTTTTATTTGATGCATATAATACTTTTGGAATCACAAATGCATGTGCATAATTTTTTAATTCTTACTTGAAACATTAAGTAAGCATCAGCAGCACAAGGCCTGAGAGCTTTTGGTGCTTGATTTGTGGGTACTTTCAATTCCTCCAAATTGCTCTCTTCCTGTTCTGGTGGATCTGCACACTTATCATCTTCTGCAACCACTCGCTCAAACACTAAAGAAACTAATTGTCTAACAGTAGCTCCTGCAGTATTGATAGTGGTAGAGTCTTTAGTGAAATGAAGTCGAAAACATAGTACCAAATTCTGAAAATGAAATATTTAATATGTAACATAATTATAAACTAGATTTTTCCCCTACTGTTTACTATGTAAAGCATATATATTTTGCATTATTGACTTACTCTTGCCAAGGTATCTCCATGAACAAGTGAATTACTGGTAAGCAATAGGGTTACTGTTTGTAAAACTTTCACTTCTTCAATGCCAGCTTCCATTAATGTCCACAATGCATCAGTTACGTATCTAGCACCCTTTTGATCAATAGCTTGTTGAGTTATCAGTCTTTGCATCGTGCTTAGGCAAAACTAAAATACAATATGTTTATTATAATGATTATAATGAACTTCTAAAAAAGCTATTTAATACTTGACTGATATTAGTAATTTTTTACCTTAATAATCTTTACATCTTTACTTTCGCAACCTTGGACTAAGGGATAAAGAATTTGATTAACAACATAATATATTTGTCCTGGTTGATTGTTAGATGATGCTTGTCGTAATTTAAGAATTCCTTCTTCACATGACTGAAAACAAAGAAATCAGTTTTATACAATGATTTGTAAAAATTCATAAGTACTAGACAAATTTTTTTAAAATCATATACATGATTCATATTATAATAAACAGAAATAATATTTATTAGATTCACTTATATAAAACCACAAATATTTTTTGTTTATTATAATATGAATTATATGTGAAATTAGATTACATCTTCATTAATTTTTAAAATAATAATACTAATAATAATTGCAATACAAAATTATAAAACATTATTAATTATTTACATAACAGGGAAATATTCTAAAAAAGGCTTTTATTTTTATAATATCCTTATTTACATAGATAAAAGTAATAGTGGAAAGATTATATATCTTTTATTATACACAAATGTAAAAATCGAAAGTTCTAGCAAAAAAAATCTTTTAAATATATATTTTACGATAAGAGTTTTATTTCAGTAATTTAAACCTTCAAATGCATGATAAATCATAAAAAAGATTTATAAGCATATAAAAAAGCACTATTCAGCAATACCTATTACCCAGGAAAAAATTTCATTACTTAAGGTTTTAATATCCAAGACACTTTTCAATACTTCTGGGTAATATAAAATAATAAGATCTAAATAAAAAAGATTTGTGCAACAGAAAAAGTAATAAAAGTACAATAGTATCAGAAAATGATTTGTAATTCTGACCTCTTTGATCTGCGGATACTTCTTCTTGGTCTCGGAGGCAAGGGTCTTAAGATCAGCCTGCAGAGACTCGAAGAACTTGCCAATGCCTTCCTGAGCATTGCCTCCAGCACCTGCAGCCGACATGATTCTCCTTCAAGAAAAGTAGCACCCTCGTATCCGATCGTCTCTTTCTCTCCTGTATATTATTTATTGAAGTACGTGCTCGTCGGACTCATGTCGAGCTGTTGTCTTCGTTTTTCGCGAACTCTGGGTGGCACGGCCTCCTGGAGTTGAGGGAGAAAATAAGTTCGTGTGACTTTTAGCGTGACGGCTGACGATGATCAAGTGCAGGCTGAGTTGGCATCACGTCGCACCGATTATCACACGAAATTGACAACGAAGCAGTGCGCGCTCCCGCTCCTTCTCTGACTGGACTCGGTGACCGCTCGGCCCGTTTTCTTTTTCTCGACTCCTTTTCTTTTTTCACTTTTTTCTTTTTATTGTTACAACTTGCTCGCACACACAGTCACAGTCGCACTTTTTGCACTGTGCAGGCGTGCACCGAGCACGTATGTGTAATCAGCCAGCTGTCAATTTTATAGGCGCGATTTCGGATCGCACGAGGCCTATGAGGGGCGCTGTTACTGCTCTTGCTCTTTGGCCGGATCGCCGGATGGGCGGCTGATTTAAAAATGGCGCTGCATTGTTTACAATCAAATAAAAAACTAGGTTGCGATGCATGCACTTGTTCACAGTTCATTTTTTTGTGTACTTTCGTTTTTTCTTCAAGAATTCAATATTCAAGAAGGATCAATAAAGTTTTTCTATATTAATGGATCAAATTTAAAAAGATATATTTGAATTTTTTTTATAGTTCCTTATACTATAATAGAAAAATAACGTTTATTATAACTTAAAGTTTTGTTCATATAAAATTTTCGTAAATTCAATGTAAGAATGACATTTAGAGCAATATTTGGCACCATCAGGCGTAATTAAAGCCGCGCGTACAGGCACCTCTTTGTTTTAAGGATTTAATGGAATTGCATGGGTTCTAAATTTAAAAAATTGTAAATATATACATAAATAATACAGCTGCTATAAAAATTTTTTTTATAATAAATGCTTTATTGAATTAAATTATTATTTTTACTGTCTTTTATTAAATATTCATCAAAAACATCCGTTTGTTTTATAAAAGATTCATTTGTTAAAAGCTTTATTATTAGAGCTGCCGCTTAGGCCCACTAGGCAAATTCAGATTTTTGCAACAAACAATTGTATTTAAACCTCCTCATTCAAAGTTCATAATACACTTCTACTTTTTAAAGTCAAACTCCTACACTATAATAGTTCCGAATACGGATATTCATTTATTGCCGTATTATAATTATTTCAGTTATTTTATATGATGAACATTTCGAACGATTGCTTCAAAAACTACTCAAGCATTTGATAAATTACGTCAACATAAAGCAAACTGTTTAAATTTTCATCGTTAAAAAAATGAATAATCTATCCTTCAAAGCATTGGCGCCTTATCGATCCACGATAAAACTTCCATAGTTCCATCTAATAAGCCTTGGACTCGGGCGCGTATTGGCTATGAACGCAGACGAACGACTTTTATATTCCACATATACGAATCAACACAGTACACACACACGCATAAGCTTAAGCTACTGGATTGTGGGAGCTGTGTGTTTCATTGTCTCTCTGTCCGCGGGCTGACGATAAATTTCGGAGCAGGTAGATACAGCACCCTCCTTAAAATGCCGTGCACTCTTTTTTGACTTTGCGTTCTCTTGCTCGAGAAAAGAAGATTCTCCGCATTCGAGTCCACAAAACTAACGCTCGATACATCTGCAGTGCGATACAATTCATTCAAGAAATACCTACCGAGCTCTCACATTTTTTCACTTTCGAGCTCGCCTGCTAAGATTGCGTGGTGCTCTTACTGCTTTATTCGGGCTTTTTTTCAGAGAGGAATAACCGCGATTAAGTACCATGGCGATGACCAGAAGAGCAAGTCATGCGGGTAGCTGGTACATAGAGAAAGGTAATTCTTTGTTGTTTCTTATTTTAGGTGTAAATATTGTCCGTGGGAAGAAGTAAGCTCAGCGATCTAAAACGCGAGTTTTTTTTACAGTAGCGAGTATGTTTATACTATTTATGTGAAAGATTGAAAAAGAATTTTAGAAATGATTAATTTAAAAAAGATGTTTATATTTGCTTATTTTTAGATTGAATGGTACATAAAATTTCTATCGTTTGTTTTTTAATATGTTGTAACTGTATTTTCAAGGTTTTGAATTGAACAAGCAATTGGGAGAGTGGTTGAATGTAGCTGACTTGACTCATGGACCAGCTAGAGCAATTATATCACCGTTAGTACATTTTTTGTAATTAATTATAATTATATAGAATTTTTAATAAGAAATATTTTTTAATTTAAGACATGCTGGATACAGTTATTGTGGAGCCTGTGCAGCCTTTGCTTATCGTCAAATCAGTCCTGTTGTAGTGTAAGTTGATCAATATTTTACAAATCCTTTTACAAATAATGAGAAAAAATTTTTTTATTTAATTAATGAAAAGTCTAGACAGACACTTTAAATGAGTTTTAAGTTATTCTGAACTTGATAGGGTTTAAAACATTCTGATTATTGAGACACAAAAGTAAAATTGGAACACATATAAAGTGTAGGTTTATAAATAGTAAAAGTGAAAAATTTTTTTATTCCTATCGATGGTGACTTAAAATGACAGACTTGCTGTTATGCAGCCGCAAGATATTCATTTTAGGCCCATCCCACTTTGTCAGACTACCAGGTTGCGCTTTATCGTCAGCTACGACCTACAAGACGCCATTGTATGACCTGCACATCGACCAACAGAGTTATTATTTTATTTTTAAATTTATTTAGTTTCTTGTAATATGAAAGAAATTATATTAATTTTAAATATTACAGTTAACAAAGAACTCGCAGATACTGGGCATTTTGAATGGATGGACATGGAGACAGATGAAGAAGAACACAGTATAGAAATGCAGTTGCCTTATATTGCTAAAGTTATGGAGGAGTAAGTTTTCAAACTTATTTTATTTTTTATTCAATGCTTCCTCATATATAAATTAAAAAACAATATTTTCTTATTTCAGTTTTAAAGATTCCTTTACCATTATTCCCATTCTTGTTGGATCTTTAAGTGTTGAAAGAGAAGCGTTGTATGGAAGATTGCTAGCACCTTACATGGCTGATCCACAAACACTGTTTGTTATATCTTCAGACTTCTGTCACTGGGGTCAACGTTTTCGTTACACCTATTACGACAGATCTTATGGTGCTATTCATAAATCTATTAAAAATCTAGATCAAATGGTAATTACTTCTTCTTACTTTGTTCAAGCAATATATAATTGAGGAATATGTACACTTAATGATGATTATTTTCATTTCTGCAGGGCATGGATATAATAGAAAACTTAAATCCTTCCCAATTTACTGAATATTTAAGAAAGTATGGGAATACTATTTGTGGCAGACATCCAATAGGAGTTTTACTACAGGTAAAATTATTAGTGTTACGAAAAATTATATAATCATATAAAGCAATAAATTTTAAGTTAAATTAACAATTATAATTTGAAAAAATAATCAAATTTTTAGGCAATACAAAGTATGAAAGACAACAGCAACGGCCAACGAATGAATTTAAAGTTTCTGAAGTATGCTCAGAGTAGTCAATGTAATAATATGAATGACAGTTCTGTCAGTTATGCCAGTGCTTCTTTGGTGCTAGAATGATAATGACGCCAATTATACCTCCTGCCGTTAAAAGCGTTCAATGCAATATTTACACGTAAACCTTAGTTGTAGGCAAAATTTAACAGAAGAAACTATAAAAACAAGCAGAGGAAGAATATAAATTCCTTCTGCACATCCAATCTTAGGTGTCTTTTAGACACAATGTGAATTCATTGGGCAGAGCTTGAAAAAAGGCCTCTTCCAAATGGTACCGATATGTGATACCATACTTACACACCCATACTTAAACCTATAATTATTTTCATATAAGAGACACAATTTACATTTTCTAACGTACAAAGAACATGGATATATAAAGAACGAGGTAGGAGAATAGTAAAAAAATAATTGTGAATTAAAGACTGACTTTTGTCATTTATGTTTAGTAAATTAAAAAAAAAAAAAAAGCTAGGCGTGAAATTAATGTTACAAAAACGCTGAGATTATACGTATTATATACGTACAAAATACACGAATGACTGCAGATGAATAGTGAAAATGATTTTGAGTTCTACCTCAAATTTTAAATCAGGTTCATTATAGTAGACACAGTAAAATTCGTGATTATAGATTTTTAATTCAAAAAAAGATTGGAAAAAAACAGAAATTATTGATGTTAGCTACACATTTTTATCAAACACGTATCATTTAATTTATTAAAATAAATTTCACAAATGATTCTTTAAATATATTAGTCAATTTACACTAAGCATAATTAATTGAATTGATATTCTCCTCAATTTTAATAGAAAGTTGTAATTAAAAATCAACTTAAATGATTAAGATGTTAATTCTTCAGTAATTGTAATATAATTTTAACCACATTCTATTATTAAAATCCTTAAATTAATAAAATGATTTTACTTAAAAAATAAAATTATTTTCAAAAATCGAAATATTTTTAATAAAAACAGTTACTTTTTAACTATTATGGTAATCTTTAATTCTTTACTATCACTTATTTCTATAGAAAATTGAAATTTCTGCATAAAAAATATTTGAAAAAAAATAACTTAAAATTTGTTTGAAAATTATTTTTAAAAAGATTTTGTGTAAAATAAAATATATGAAAAAACTTGCCATTGGAATAAGGTGTTAAATAATTTGTGTAAAATAATATATATTTAATTTGATTCTAGGCTTACCTTAAAATTTTGAACAGTTGTTACACTAAAATAAATCTAATGTTACAAGTTAAAAAATTATATTAATGCTTTCACATACAAAAATCATAATGTGACACTGATGTACATCTTTTAGTTATGATTTTAGATTTAAAATATGTTTTAACTTAAAAAATTAACGATATTATAAATGTGTTTCAGTATAAATATATTCTGTCAAACTATACTAGCAAAATGTAATTAAATGAAAACTTTGGTTAAATTTTTAATTGGTTTAAAGTTTTAGTAAAAATTAAAATTTTTAGGAAAAGAACCAGTCAGATGCATTTACTTAAATAAAGCTTTATGAACAAAAATATTTGGCTGTTTATTACATTGTTTATAAAAAAAAACACTCATCCTGGAGAACTCTCATTGTTCTCAGTTCTTTTTCATTTGATACATAATCACAGAAAAATTCATAAACCCTGACAGGATATAAGAATTCACTGATGTGTTATATTTCTTTTTACATTTTTTAAATCAATAATTCTTGTAATTACACAATGTTATTTATAAGTTCACAACACTTTTAGTTTATTTAAGCACTATCATCTGAAACATCAGGGTTGTAGTCTGGATCATCATCATCATCATCATCTAGGTCTAGATCATCTAGATTTTGGAACAAACTCTCATCCACTTTTACTGATTCACCTAAAATTTAAAAATTTGACTATTATTAAAAATATTCCCTTTTTAAAAATTAAAATTATATTTCTTTCTAACCATCTTCCAAGAATTTCAAATCAGACTGATCAAGAGTCTTGTCAGTCATAAATAATTCTCTACCAGTAAGTTTTTTTCCTTCTCTTTCAGATAATTCTTTTCTTTTATTATAACCTGTTTCTTCATTAAACTTTTCTTTCCAACAAAGAAATGTTTCTACTGTAACTTTTGTTCCTTCAAACCTTTCCTGTTAAAAGAAATAATTATGTAAATTTAATTTATTTTAATATTATTTTTAGAGTTCTTTTTTTGAAATAAATATTTGCTTCAAAACTTAATGAGTGATTATGATTAAAAAATATGATTACTCTTTCAGCCTCTTCTTCTTCTTTTAATTTCTTTGCTGCACTTTCTTCTCGATTAAGTTTTGTTTTATCCCATTGAACATTAAGCCATTCTTGAGTCGCACTAACTAAAGTAAATACCATAACAGTTCCTAAATTTTCTGTCATTTGTTCATTTAAATATTCCATAAGATTTTCTGTTCCATCTTCTGCAAAATTTTCTGATTCAACTATAGAAATTATTAATGGTTCATCTGGATATTTAGCTGTATACATAAATTCTAATTGGCATGATAATCCATTATCAGAATTTGGCTCATATTCTTCTGATTTTATTGTTATTGCAAACTTATAAAATGGTGTGGTTTCTAAAACTAAAGAAAATTAATGCAAACATTAAAATTGCTCTATTAAATTAAATGAATGTTAAATATCAAATCAAAAACAGAAAATCACAACTCACTTTCTAATTCACCACAGTAGATTGATTCTAAAGCTTCGATTTCAGTGGCCTGTTCATCTTTATAATCCATTTTTATTCAAAACTAAAGATTCTTCTTATAATATATATGTATATCCTTTTAATTTAATATAATAAATATATTTTTATATAAAACAAAATTAAAATCTTGATTTAAGTACATAACCTATATATAGCCCATTAACCTTTCTGTTTAAAAACTTTACAAAACAAAGAATTGTAGTAGAGTAAGTACAAAGATACTTACTAAACTTTATAACGAGCTTTTCAATTTAATAAATTAAATAAAACTTATTCCGGTTACATTACTTAAGTCGGTCGACAAGCAATCTGTTCCCACATTTTTAGTGTTTTTCTTCTCTACAATTCTCATTTTCAGTTTTCACGCAGTCGCCTGTCGCTGTCGTCAGTCTTATGCAGTAGAAACGCGGTAATTTTGATCGGCCACAAGTGTAAACTTAAAAGTCTTTGAACAAGTCCAACATTTACTCAGATTTAGTAAATGACATTCTTTAATTATAAATAGCACTCAAACAATAATAGCAATCAAACTTCAAAAACAATATATCTACAAGAAACGATTTATAATTTTTACTACAACCTTTCTTGAAATGTTCATCCGTTAAAATATATAAATTTTTCGGAAAGTTTGTATGTTATATTAAAAACGGCTCTTGGTGATTAAAATTTCAAAAAATGAAATTTACAAACAAAATTTAATGATGTATTTTAACCAAAAAATTTACATTTTGACATAGAAAAATATAATTAACTTATTTAAATTTAATTAAAGATGTTAATTATACTTACTGTACTAATTTAAAAATAAAAACTAATAAAATTAAACATATATGTATAGACACTAGTAGTTCATATTCGACCAGGTCAGCCGGCGTTGGTCCCAGTTCCGTATGCAACAGTGTAGTCCCCACTCCACCCGAGATTGCGCGCGTCGTTTCTCCGTTAGAACAAAATCTAACCTCTACCTTTAACATATTCTATAGCTAATGTAGATGCACCTTTAGTCGAATCTATTACGAGAGCAAAACTGACAAAATGAAGAAGTGCGCTCGGCGTTAGACGCTTCATTTTTAATACTGAATAGTGGTCTTATACTGGATAATGTACCATACTGCAGAGTATTCTTGAAGTCGTCGCAGTCACTTAATTAAACGTATTTTGGCTATGATCAAAAGTCAACATGGAAGACAACGAAGACAGTAAGTATTGTTTGTTTCTTGCGATTGTTTACATACGATTAATGTAACCTTTGCCTTCGAATATTGACCTTTGATTTTGTTCTATAAAAGATTCCAGTGATAGCAGCAATATCTCTCTACCTATTGATGATCCGTACTGGAATGTCGAGAATAGTATAGCATTGGATTCGTTTTCCGATTTTGAAAACGACAGTGATTCTGACGGATCGTACAATCAAATTCAGTTGTTCCATGAAATGAACAACATTTTTGCTTCAGATGACGACGACGACGACGACGACATGTCTGTACGTCGGCATATTGATGACGAAAATGATTCTATGAGCGAAGCAAGTACTATGGTGAATGAACCACTAACTCAATCTGGTACAGACACTGAAGTTGAGTCGAATCACGATTATCAAGAAGAAAGGGAGGATCGTGAAGTTCAAGTTCATGAAGAGGAAATTATACAATGTAAGTAAAATATATTATAACATATGTTTTAGATTTAAACTTATTTTAAATTTTAATAAATTTTTAATCTGCATTTATAAGTGAAATAAGTTTTTGAAATATGTAGAAAAATATTTTGCAGATACAATACATATAATGTTCAGGCAAAGTATGAATAGCTTGACATGTGCATTACATCTTTTTACATCATGTTTAGATTTTTTAATACATATTTTATGCACTACTGTGTGATAGCAAAACTACAATTTCCTTTGTACCAATCCTGGCCAAATATACCAATTTTACTTCTTGCTCGAGAAATCAAATGTAGTACTTTTGGCCTGGGTATGGTAAAAAAGTAGCATATGCACTATAGGAAAAAGTAGACTATCCCAAAGCATGTGTTTGCTACCTAAGCACAAGGTTTTTGGTAATTAACACGTGCTATGAACTTACTTTCTATTTTCCTCCCTGGGAGTGTAATACATTATTTCTATGTTTTACAAATATAATTTGACTAATTATTAAAGCTTCAGTTACATCACTTTTTTTTAATAATTTTTGCAGCTCAAAAAAAAATTAAATTGGATAATTCAGAAGAAAAAGTAGTACAAAACATTGCTAATGAATCAATTGATGAAGATCAAAAGTGTCCAATATGTTTAGAAACTTGGAGTAATTCAGGAGAACACAGACTTTGTTCCTTACGTTGTGGACATTTATTTGGATTAAAGTGTATAACTCAGTGGTTTGATATTGCACAAAATGCTAATGCGAGAAAATGTCCTGAGTGTAATACAAAAGCATCAAGAAGAGATATTAGAGTCTTATATGCCAAAAAACTTATTTGTATAGATACCACTGAATTAGAGAAATTGAGAAGTGACTTAAAAGAAGCTATCACAAGAAAAGATATCATAGAAAGAGACCTTAAACAATTTCAAACTAAAGAAATCCTGTACAAACAAGAAATAAATAATTTAAAGTTGAAAGTTAAAAATCTTGAAAAAACTGTAAATTTGGCAAATTCGGAGAGGTGTAATTTTGGTTCAATGCAAAATGAAAGTATTAATTTAAGACAATGTAAAATTATTGATATCTGTCTAACTGATACGTGTAGAGTTTTGGCCTATAATCCATGGCATAAAATCTTGATTGCTTCCTCCGGTAGTGGAATTAGTAGAGTATTTATGGATTCTGTATCGTATTCTTTGAACTATATTATTCATACTGGATCGATTAGAGACTTGGCTTTCCAAGAGCAGCATCCAAATACACTTTTAAGTGTTGCTTTTGATAAAAAAATTAATTTAACGGACATAAGAAATAATCTTTTGACTCATTGCTACAGAGGAGAAACAAATTTATGGAGTTGTTGTTGGTCAAATTACAATAGTCAAACGTTTTTTGTTGGAGGAGCAAAGGGTAATATTGCAGAGTATGATTTAAGATTCTTACAAAACAGTGTCTCATCCAATCAAAATATTGAAGATAGGTAATAAACTATACTTTAAGTACATAGTTTCTTGAGCATACTTACTGCAAAATTTTAATAAATAATTTTATTTTAGATCTCCAGTTGTGTCTCTTGCTTCTGCAGCAATTCCAACAAGTTCTTCAGCTCCTCGTGGAACAGGTTATTTGGCATGTCAATTAAATTCATGTTATGCGTACGCTTATAAAGAAGGTAATTATGTAGGAAATAAAATAGATGTTGAAGGACCATTCACTTCATTGCGATATAATGAAAAAGATGGTCACGTGTTGCTATCATGCCGAGCAAATGCTAGAAATCCTTCTGTAAGACATTTAGTGGGTTCAATAGAAAAAATTGAAGATCAAGTACGGTTTAACACAGTACATTCATTTAATACTGGAGTTACTCAAAAACTGCTTTCAAGGCCATGTTATGCAAATTTAAAAAATGATACAGTGGTGGTAGCTCATAATGAAAGCCAAAATAGTATTATAGGTTGGAGTATGACAACAGGAAAAGAAGCATACAATCTACCAGTTCCTGAACCTGTAGTTGATGTTTGCTTTTTTAATTGTGATAAAGCATACCAAGCTGTTCTTACCTCAAACAAACTTCTTCTCTACCAACATAAAGATACAAGTCTGTAATTACCTTCTTTATAAATAAGTTGTATATTAACATTTGTTTTTAAACGGCTGGACCATCAAAAAATTTAACTTCAACAGAAATCAAGTGTATATATTATGCTGAATGATAGTAATCAAGATTTATCATTTATAAACTTAATATTTTCTATTAAAACTCGTTGAATACAGTACTTTTTAGTTTTTATATTAATTGACTCTAAAAATGTATATTTTTTTACTTTAAATGCATGATTTGATAACTTACAATTTACGAATTTATTAAAGACTGTCAAACTTTTTTGTACAAATGTTAAAAAAATCTTTTAGAAATATTTAGATAATAATTATAATTTTATATTTACATTAAGATTAATATAAATCTAAGTAATAAAAAACCTCTTTGAAAAAAATCAATTTATTATTCTTCAAATTTAATTACATTGAATAAATTTTCTGTAATCATACAATTTTTTTTATATTATTAAAAAGAACCGGTTTATTAAAACGTTTAATGTTTTAATGCATCATTGATGATTTCTTATAGTTCTTAACATAACTTGTATAAAATCAATAAATTAATAAAACATCGATTGACCTAAAAATGATTCCACATCAAAGATCAAAGCGATGTTTCTAAATTTATTAATTTGTTATAAGTTTGAATCTGTACAAAAGAAGTACAAAATAATTGTGTAATTTTGTAAATTAAAAAAAAAATGTAGAGAAATACAAAATTATTAAATTTAAATTTGAATTATTTAAGGGCAAATTTAAGGAAAAATATGGATATCTTAGTGTAAGTTCTTCTTCGGTCTTTTTTTTGGACTTTGTACAATGCCTCAATGCTTTAGAAGACTGGATTAATAATTGTACTATATAAATGAATAAATGCTATGTTTTTCCTGAGTTTAAAATGTAAACCACTCATTTTTATGAATTTAAATTTAATTATTTTTACATTTTACTTTGAAATAATAATTGTTAAAATCAATACTACAAAATTTTAAAATTCAATATCTACTGAACACGTTAAAAACTTTTTATCTTTTTTTTTTTAGATATTTTAATTAATTTTTTTACAACAATAAAATACAAATTTAAATAAACATAGATTTTATAAAATTTTTTAATTTGAAAATAATTCAATGTTCTATACAATATATAAAAGTTTTTACACGAAGCAGTGGTTTACAAAAATGTATTCAACGTTTTATATTAAATGAAAATAACGGTTATAAACTTTTTCTAGCAAATTTTGTCTAGTTTTTTAGATTACTAAGATTCCTCTAACTTTTATCACTGGATAATAAATTTAAATGAAAAAAGAAAAAAAAGAATTTTTTTAACCAAAACGGCAGCTTTTATTATAAATACTTCTTTCAAAACAGGTTAACCAGATACCCTGGCAACTAAATCAATATCACATATACAAAGTTACACTTTATGATATTATAAAAAGAAAACAATAAACGTTTACGAAAAATCGCCTTCAGAGCATTTTTCTGCGAAATTGTTCTATACAATTGTGAGCAAGAACATCAAAGACAATGATTTTCTCGCGTTTTAATCGACTGCTCTTAAAGTACTGTACCGACTTGGAATTTCATTGGACTCATTTGACACTCCCACTTTTATTCATGTAACTCCACTTTTTCTTTTCTCTTGTCTATTTTACAAAATAAATAAACAACTATCGGCCGACGGATAAGAAACCGCCCAAAAATATCTCATTGGAATATTGTCGAGACTTTTATCGAGATTCTTATGATGAATGCATTTAAGTGCGATAGTTGCACGTAGAAAGATTTCGAGTTACGAAGTGGGTGATGAATGTGATATCGTGAGCTGTTACTAGACAGTCATTACTAACTAAATAGTTGTTCTGTGGCACGTTCCAAGTCCCAATTGTATGAGGAAAGCGCAACTCGTGCGTTATGTTCCTCGATACCCATGTCAGTTAAGCGTCTAATTTTCTCATCTAATTCTGGCATTCTTGATGGCCCTATTAATGTAGAGTGAGTTTTCATAAAATTAAGTTTTGAAAGAATTTGTTATGTAATTTGATATATTTTTTTATACTTAAGAAGAAGAAATATTTAACTTACCACCTGCGTATACCGATGTCCAATGTTTAGCGGTTTGACGAAACATTTCTGGTTGTTCTTTGTATTGTTTTGCTACTACTGCATCTTGTGGATCATCTGGTTCAGCTGCTGATAGAAGAGCTTGTAAAGATAATAATACAGTTCGGAGAGTCATTGCTGCTGCCCTATAGGAGTATGCAAATGAAATAAAAAATTCTCATCTGAATTGATAAAAATTAATAATAAATTACCATTGGTCCTTTAATATATCTAAACAAATTGCCCCTGTTACTGAAGATATGTTAGGATGCCATATTTTTGTTATAAAACGAACCTGTAATTAATATAAATATTACAAATACTATTCAAATTAAAAAACCATACATTAAATTAAAAAGTAAAAATAATCAAAATGAAGTTTCTTGACATTAATATATTCCTCTAACTGACGTTTTTTGAGGCTAATTTGCTTTTGATACTTTTTTAAATTACTTTTTTAATTTAATATTTAAAACTTTTATACTATAAATAATTTGTTATATTATAAAAATTATAAAAATTGTTGAATACAAGCATTTAGATTCCTTCAATTCAATTTATTGTTTTTTAACAATCATTATTGAAGTTCAATAAGTGTATATTAATTAAATTTTAAATTTAAAAAAAAATACACATACTTTTGGTGGGTTGAATGGATACGTTTCTGGAATTTTTATTTCAAGAATAAAATTTCCACCTTCATATGGTGTATCTGGTGGTCCAGCTATTTCGCCTTTTAATTCAACGCAACTGTCATTAACAAGTTCAACTTTTATTGAGCATTGTGCAACCTGAAAATATTTAAAACAAATTTATTTACAGAAAATAAGAACAAAAAAACTAAATATATGCTTTCTGTAATTAATTATTGTATTTTATTTATACTTAGTTAATAAATTAAAAGTGATTATATTTTTGAAAATATATTTATTAAAAATGTAATTCATGAAAAGGAAGAGATAAATCAAAAAAGCTTTCAAAATAAGCTTTGAAATCATTTATTCTTTTGCTAAAACTTTTAGCTGATAATCAGTTGTTTTTCTTAATTGCTGTCAAAATTAATAGACAAAAATTATGAGATATATGATGGAATCTCAAAAATTGATAAATAAATTGCTACAATATGTAATTATAATAATAAGATAAAAAATCATCAAATCCCCTGCTACTTCAGATTGTCAGAAGAGTATTTCAGTATTAAAGTGATAAGAAGTTAACCCTTGACACTCCTTGTCTAAATCATGTATAAAACTAGAGTGGAAATGCTTGTACTGATAAATATGTTTGCGTCACTCCCAGACACTCCTACAGTTTTGTAATTAATATCAAAGTATTCCACGTGGGGAACAAACTATAAACATGCTTAATAATCCTGAAGAGTTCGAGCAAGGCCAAGAGAAAACTGAAGAATCAGTTCTAGAGGCAGTGAAAGAAGCAACTGCAGAAATGGACAGGAAAAAAAGTAAGAATATTAATTTAAATTTTGATAAAGAAAATATTTTGAACCATAATTTTTTTATGTAACTGTAAATAATAAAAATTTTATTTTTACTTTATAAAAAAGGACTTTTTTAATTAATTTAAATTTATTATTACTTGAGTTTATTTAAATTTTTCTTTTATTACATAAATTTGTAAGAAACCCGATGACGATAAATTTCGTTCGTAAAAGTTATATTTCAAAAATAAACTGTTAAAAACTGACCATGTGTTACATTGTTTACACATACAAACAGTATCGGTAAAGTAGAAATTATTTGGCGGTATTTAATTTTTTTTTTTATTTTCAAGACTAAGGTAAAAAAATACATCAGCACAAAAATTTGTTTTAAATAATTTATGGGCAAAAAATAAAGTACATATTTATTAATTTTTTTTAAAACCAAATCGCGCAAAATTTGTAGATATAGTTTGAGCAAAATTAATTTTTTTCGATAAAACTGTTTATTATTTTAATTAATGAAGTGAATATTATTTATCTCTAAGATTTATTTTACTTTCCGATCTGATCTAACAAACTTTATTAGCTTCAATATTTTAAACACTAAGAGTCACAAGTTATCATTTACGCAGTTAGTAATAAAAAATAGTAAAATTAAAGTAACAAAAATTGACGAAAATTTAAGTTACTATATATTTGTCCATGTTGAAGTTTATCGAGGTCAAAGTAGGATATACACCCATCTAAGGAAAATGCAACCAAGTGCATACAAATGTCGATTTAATATTGTTTAGTCTAGGCACTGTGCCCAGACGCAGCCAATAAAAAAATGGTTAAAAGTGAGATCCGAGCGTTTGAGGTTATTCATATGTTAGTTTTGAATCTAACTAGCCATAGCATTCAAACATAAGGACACTAATAATCGACTAGTAATTGACGTCAACTTAGTAGCATCACAATACGAGAGCGATAATTAAAAATTACAAGGGCACTCTAGCGAAGAGCTTGTGTTAAAGGATGCAAGCCATCGTAGTAAAAAGTTGCCAGTCATCAAAGTTCAGACAATAGACAGTAAAATTTGATCCGCTGCCAGCTGACCAAACACAAAGGGAGCCGCGACTCGCGACGCTGGTCTGGGAAAGCAAAAATTTGTGAAAATACCAAATAGCCGCCGGAGGTCGACAACTTGTGCGTGCATCTAATGGGGATTATGCAATTTAACGATCCAAAAAAGCGCGTAAAACCCGGAGACTGCGATGAAGGCTCGAGGAACACCCGTAAATGAGTGGGCTGTAAACTCACCTCCTCGCTCTTTATAACCTCTTTGAATTCTCGCTTGATCCGCTGAGCCGCAATATTCGTCGCCATGACTTGTCTGAAGCAGCTTCTCGCTTTTTCCGAGGTGTGTTAGTACGTCGTTGGTGCTAGCAGAAGGTGGTAAGCTCCTTCGAGGGCTAACCGCTCGTAGCAAGGGGTGAAGCTACAAACAGGAACGGGAGAGGAACCACAAAGGTGGTCAACACACCAATGTCATCGTCTCCTTGCTTACACACTTTGCGCGCGGGTGAAAACAGCTCGGTTTTAGGTTTTTCTCGGCTTATTTTGTCCGTCTTTCCTCGTGACGTGCCGACTTCTTCCAATATTATCACATGCGCGAGAGCACTTGTCCTGGCGGTTTTCAAAACGTATACGAAACCCAGTGTGTTGCACGTTTTTTGTGCGCGGACGATGCTTCGCTCCGACTCGCGTATGTGCGAATTTGCGCGTGTTGGTGCGAAAGCAGCGCACACCGTGTGGTTGGAGAATCAGATAGAGAGCACACAGTCGCAATTCACGATTCGATTACAGGAGCGGACCCGAGCCTGCCGCTACCGCTGTCCTGACGTGGTTCTTGCTTGAGCACTGCTACCACGTGTGAGAGCGGGATGTTGCCCACCGACCCGATAGTTGCCAATTGTCTTTTTTTGGGGGACTTTCACGCAGAATTTATACAAAAACGTCCTTCGCGTACCGGGCCGGAACGACGTGTGCGACGCGAAAAAATAAGAGGAAAATAGTTGACTGTCAGGCCACGCTAAGCGACAATTCGGAGAGCTTCATCAAAAATTTTTGGATGTGTGCGTGATCTGTTCTCTCTCTCTCTCTCTCTTATCCACATCCTTGCTGGCGCGCTTTGCCTTTGAACTTGCGACTGGTGTATTGCGTTGCACGAATGTGCGTGCACTTGTACGCGATGCGTAGTCGTACCTTTCTAATTAATGCGATTCATCGCGATGCAAGAATGAGCGTCAAACGCCCGATTAAATTGTGAGAAAGAGAGACACAACGTGTGTGGCGTGGTTGCATTTCTCGCCTGAACGAATTATTATCTACATGGCGCGCACTTTCAAATTGTTCATCGAATGTTTCCTATAGAGAATGTTTAAAATTAAATATAATGAGACGAAATGAAAGACAGTGATTCGACGCGTAAAAGGTTAACTTTCTAAATAAAATTATGTTTTTTTGAGATATTTACTATCGACTACTTTATTGAACATTTAATTAAAGGCAGCATTGATTGAGCGTAGCAGTAAAGAGAAGGATAGGTAAAGCTTATCTCATCATCCAGCTTCAAGATTAATAGACGAAAAAATCTACAAGATTATATTTTATATTTTCTGTAAACTCAGCATTTTTATTTCGCGATAAAAATTCTGTTGTTTATTTACCTATTAGGTTAGAGAGGAGCTAAAATGAGTTTACGGAAAAATTAAAATTAAAATTAAAATTAAAATTGAGGACTCTATTTTCTTTAACACAGAAAAAAATTATCTTATTTAACGCGTGTACTTTACGGTGCGAATCGTCTTGCCAAATTGAGATAGGACCTACAGTTTATACAGGCTTTTCCAGAAGTGTATGCCGAAAAGTGTATCGTGGGGTAGAAAGGAATATTAAGCACAAAAAAATCTGATAATATTTTTTAATCTAATACATGGTGTTAAAAACTGATAATTTTCAACGTTAAGTGTATGTCTATATTATTCTTAATGGATGAATATAAATATGAAATTGTCATTGAAAATTTTCAGTTTTTAACTCTTTATATCTCCATTCAGAACTAAATATCAAATTGGTTGCTAATGTCTATTGCATAACAAAATAACAATGTCGATACATTATTGTTAATACATTAACATAACAATATATTTCTGATGATTATTGAAAAAATACTTTTTCACATATTCTGTTTAGACAAAATTCGTCGCCAATCCATTACGAAAAAGTCGAGGTGCGATCTAAAATTACGCTGAGTTCTTTGTTGAAAAGAAACTCAACTTTAACTAGAACTAAATAATTTAACAAAGTCTTTGTTTTTGTTTAACAATAGTGTTCTCTCTTCTGAATTAAAAATAGGGCTATTAGGGTGCCAACAATAACAACATTATTGTAAAATGATAAATTAATTTAATTTTTTAGTTTAAAAAAACATCTGATTTAAATAGTATTATGTTTTAAGTTAATTTTAATTTTTTGTCAAAAACGAAAACCTAAAAAAATAATTCCAAAAATTTCCTTGATCAGCTATCATCGAGGCTATCATTCAATTACGCGGAAAATTTTTTGTATTCAAAGTTAACCAGACTATATACAAAATTTAAAAAAATTACCATAGTTTCTAGTAAATGACAGAAATAAAAATTTGAAAATTTATTACATGTTTTGATCAAATTATATTGTGCACTAATATATAATTTTAACTGCAGTTTTTTTCCGGGATGAACTTTCTTAATTACAATAAAAAAAGTTATTTAAATATTAAAAAGGCAGCATACCCATTCATCAATGATTTAATAACTTATTAAATATATCATGAGAATTATTTAACACTGTACACAAAAAACCTTTTTTAATAAAAAATGTTAAAACATTTTTGTAGAATGTTCTTATATAACTTAAGGTATTAATTTTCTTGTCTTGTTTTAAAAGTATTTAAAAGTTATTTAAAAATATGTTTCTTAAATTTTCATCAGCTGTTTTACCAACGGAAAAGTTTTCGAAATCATAATTTGCTATTAAACTGAATTGACTTAAAATTTTATATTCAAATTCAAGTAAAATACTTTTTTTTAAGCCAGTAATTTTCTAAGTCGAAACGATCGACAATCATCCGAAGGCAAAAGAATCACAATAATACTCGAGTCCAGGTTCAAGTAGTATTCTTCGTAAGATAAACCAATAAGAAAAACAAAGTAGTTAGTCAAGAGGCACGTTACGCAGCGAGCCTTCGGGAGATAGAGATAAATCAAGTTGAATGATCCGCGGAGGAGAGGGGAGGAAAGTAAAATTTCCGTGGTTCACGACAAACGTGTTTTGAAGGTGTGTTTTGATGGCCGTCGGAATCGACAGCTTCGTGGTGGTCGCGGTTGCGCATCATCTTCGCGAAGAGAATTACGTGATAAAAGATAGCGATTTGAGAGAAACGAGAGGAGATAGCTCGATTTATGTGTACTTAATAATTATCAATGACGCGTTTTTACTTTAAACATATATTATACCTTTAGAGCTGGTAATTAAAAATGACCTTTATTTTCACATCACAACATAGAAACAGGAATGCTTTGCACTTGTTCGTAAGATTATGTTATAAAATTACTTATCTTTAGGTATAATTATAAAGTTTTTTGCAAAAACGTGTGATTGTAATAATGCAAACTAAAGTGGAGCATAGACTTTCATCGTTTCTAATATACTTGCGGTTGTCCATTCATTTTGCAAATAGAAAATTAAATTTATTAATATAACTTAACAATCTATATAAGTATTTCAATTTTGTATTTAAATAAATAACGTGCTTGAATGATTCCATTTAAAAAAATTTTCGAAATGTAAATGCGATTATACAAAAGAAAATATTAAAATTTTGTTTAAAACACAATCATTTATTTGTTTATTTTAAAAAAAGGCGTTTAAAGTTTAAAGACTGGATAAACCTATTTAAGATGTGATTTATAATCTTTGATTAAAAAGAAATTCATTGTAAAAAAAAAAAAAAAAAATTGTACGAAAGAATATAGTAAGTACTCGGTACTTACATTAATTCCTTTACCCGCGAAAATGTCACGCAATTCCGGTCTACCAAGAAAAATGTGGGTATGTTTCTTTGCATTATTGCAACATCTATTGTGTATCATATATATAAAGATTTAAAAAAGGTAAACAACATTGTATATTAATACATGCAGTTTTTTAAACTGTAGTGCTTATATACATATTTCATACAAAAATGTCGCCAAGAAACGTACGTCTTTTTAAAATATTTTAATTAAAACTTATGTTATACATGAATTTTTGATATTTTGAGGTTAGAATTTAAAGTAAATGCTCGAATGAATGAATATTAAGTTATCAAAGATATCAATTTTATATTACAATGTAATCTATAATAATTTATAAGAGATAAAATTTATAAAATTAATTTATATATATAAATCATATTCTTGATTGGATAATATGTTTGTATATATTTATGCTAATTCTTTTTATATCAAAATCATAAGCCCTCGCAAAGGCCCCACGCGAAGACTTACATGAGATATTTTAAAACTTACTCGTGCTATATGTCCATATCTACAAGCATGACGTATTTGAATACAAATTTCAGTGTTTATAAAAACAAGATTCTCTTATTGCTTTTGATTGAGATTGTCATCTTGAGGAAAATCCCATTTCTAATGAAATATCATTTTCGTAATCCCGCCGGATAACCTTCTCTATCTTTCTCGTCGAATAATTATTAGTATACGACACAAAGCAAATTTGCGCGCGAAAATCTTTGCAAACTCGTGCGCAGCATCAGTGCGCGTACGAGGGTGACTGGGTAAACGATTTGGGGGGTGAGGGTAGGAAATGGCGGAGCGACTGATGCAATTATTCCGTCACTTCCGCTTCTAACATCCAAAAGCTGGCTGTGATTGGTTGATTCCGGCGGCTCGCAACTATGAGTTTGCCGGGCAACAGGCGCGCCGCCACCGTTCCCTCTCGACACTGTACTATATACATCCAACTGAGCGTTTTTTTGCCCTTCTCTCTCTCTCTCTCTCTCTCTCTCCCTGCGCGACGTCTACCGGGGCTAACCGACTATGTGTGCGTTGCTGAGCCAGTGATGCCCGTCTCGCAACCAGTGCGTGCCAAGAGTTTGTTACGCGCAAACTTGGAGAAGCCTCGCAGCCTACAGAGCAGAATGCCGAATATCAAGGTCTTCAGCGGCACTTCGCATCCCGATCTTGCCCAGCGGATCGTCGACAGACTCGGCATCGACATCGGCAAGGTCGTCACCAAGAAATTCAGCAACCTCGAGACATGGTACATAACATTTTTTTACCTTAGACGTGTTTTGGGGTGCACTCGTGGCTAGTAAGCCTGTTTTTGTAGCTTCCTTAATATAATTACAAACTTTCTCGGCAATGAACCCGAACTCGTTCACCTGGCGACAAGGCACGGGATGGTACCCGCCGGCGCGTAACTACCGAGGGGATCGATGCCGCGCGTGCCATGTATTTATTCTCTGTCAATTTCCGCGACCACGTGCTCGAGCGCGCCAAGGTGTTGCGTGGTTTAGTTGAAGTAGCGCGGCTTCTCTCTTTTCTACCTCGTGCGTCTGAACGGCCGCTTCTTCGTCGAATTTTCGAACGCGGCGTAGTATTTATTGTTTTACTTTCGCGAAATGCTTGTCTCAGGTTTGATTCCGTGTTATGCGACTTACTGTTTGTATTGTAGCTCGCTGCAGCGAGAAATAATCATATCCAATGCCATTATGAATAAATTGAACTGATATTGAAAAGTTGTTGGGTGGCTTTCGTTTTTTTTTTTTCATTTCTCGACTTACGGTTTTTGTTACACAGTGGATTAAATGCATTGTCGATCGAACGCTCGTTAAAATTTCGGCGATTTAATAATGTATTTATTACTTGTTTCAAAGATTGAACTTTTCAATGCATTTTTTTTTCTTTTTTTTTCGAGTGACGGGCGACGTTTTGGATTAATTTGTCGTACTAAGAGTTTAATGACTTGATAAAGCTCGAGATTTATTTAACAGCTGATTGTTATTCCGTTATGATAAATTGAATTTTTATTCTATATTATTTGTATAAATCGCAAATTTTTCACAATGTTAATTCCTGAAATTAAATCTTTTTTTTATCAATTAATAAAAACTCATTATTATTAACAAAAATTAATTATTTTTAAAATTTAATGTATAATATATATATATTATAAAAGTCTTGGGTTGACATAAATATCAAATCACTAGAATACTATATATAGGTGTGTCACAGAGTATGAATTAGTTTGATTACACGATCAGTTACATAAATATGAATGCCCTAATTATATTTAAGGTCAAACCAGTATTATTATTTAATTTTTAATTTAACATGTACATACACTAATGACTGTTTTTTAAACAGTGTGGAAATTGGAGAGTCAGTCCGAGGAGAAGATGTATACATTGTACAAAGCGGAAGTGGTGAGGTCAATGACAACCTTATGGAATTATTGATTATGATCAATGCCTGCAAAATTGCATCAGCATCTCGTGTAACTGCCGTCATTCCCTGTTTCCCCTATGCCCGACAGGATAAAAAGGATAAGGTATGATTTTCCATTAGATTTTTGATAAAAGTTTAATATCTGGACATTTAAACTTTTGTCTTTTCCTAAAAAAAAAAATCAAAGTGCACTATTATGACTGCATCTATACATTTATATATATATATATCTTTTTCATATTTTCATATTTTAAAATTAAATATCTTTTAGCATACAGTAAGAATGAAATCGAGGGTAGCAATAAATTAATTTTTGTATTTAAAAATTTTTGATAATTAAAGAAATTAATTTTTATAGTTCTTTATTTTTGTACAGATTTTTTGTACTTCTTATGAACAAAATTTATCACATACATTTTTATTTTCTTTTAGTTAAAAATTTATATTATATAATTTAGTTATTATATTTGTTTAAATTTATTTATATTTCATTTATAAGTGCTAGTGTTTTTAAGTAATATAGTAAAACTTTTTTAATACAATATTTTTAAAAGTTCTAGATATAAATTTCATCAGCAAATAAAAAGAATTTGTTTTTTATTTAAACAAGTATTAAAGATGATCTTAAATAATAAAAAAAAATACAGGAAATCTCTATGAATGCATCTGGTGCTAGAAATTTGAAGATCAAGGTACATTGTCTGTTTAAATCACTTGCTTTAAAATGAATGTAGAAGCACACATATTTATTCTATTTTTATCTAAATTTGAGTATACCAATAGTATGACATTACTCTTGCTCAACTTTTGCAATATTGCTTAGAATAGCATTATGTAATTAAATCTAGTATATATGTTATTGAGTAACCTTGCAACAATATTTACAGTCTATTGAACTAAACTTATTTATTTTTTTTATAAATTTAAGCATTGTTTGTGCAATATAACTTTCTTTGAATGTCTCTAATGCTTCCTTCGATTCTATTCAATGAATTGTAAGCTTTTTAATTAAAATTTTTCTTTTCAGCATCTCTCAATGTATTATAAAAAAGCTTTCCTAAAGAAGAGAAAAAATATATTATTAAAATACAGCCAACTTTAACTTTTAGAAGATAAATTACTTTTCAAACTATTCTAACTGCTATCAAAGCACACAGTCCTCTTGTAGTACTTTTAGACAAGCAGTAAAATTTTTCTCTTATTGATGTCTTCGCAGGGAGGTGATGGTGGGGACAAGACAGACTCATCAAAGAGTCAGTTTGTAATGAAGTCAAACGAGTGGAAATTCAGGGTAACTTGCGGTGCACCTTATTTCTGATTTTTTCATAAGTCTTGATAGCTTGGCCCATATGGAATAAGGGAATTATGATACAAAAATTTATCACTTTTATATTGAATCAACGTTTTGTTCATTATAATCATCTTTTTATTAAAGGATGTTAAAAAATCACATTTGAGAAAATTTTAATTCAAGAAATTAAAAATTTTCAAAACATTTTGTAGTAATATTTTACTAACGAATAACATGTTTAATTAATTATGAAAATTTTTTTATTTTATTGCTCAACAGCGTTTATTCAATTAAAAAATTATTTCAAATTTTCATCAACATGTATGTAACTTCTAGGCAGTATTGCCTTATAATAACATAAAGGTTATCAGTTATTGGATAACCCACACTGTTTATTACAAGAATGATGCATGGAAAAGATCGTGTGGGGTACCTAATTATTCATAACAAAATATGTCCATCAATACTTATAAGATTCCGAAATGCAATATAAATCCATACTTATTATTAAATAAATTTAAATTTTTTAGGAATTGCATGCACTTTAATACATGCGGGTTTACATCATTCGTAAAACTTCATTTTTCTTAATAAACTTCATTAAAACGGGAAATAAATTACTAAATAAACAAATTTAAATATTTTATATGTACACATCAGAAAACAAAGCATGAACTATCATTCTCAATGAATTGATTTACTGAGTAAAATTCTTAAAATTAATATTAATATATTAAAATCATCAGTCAAAATTATTTCTCTACATTTAAAATGTATTAGGCATCTGAAAATATTATGTATTTTCAATTTTTCAAACCTATTTTTGAATTTCTAAAAAGATTTATCAAAGCTTCATGTGTTTGCACTCTCAATATTATCATGACAAGCAACTGTATATATGCATTTTCATCAGCAAAGTTCTGAATAGCTGGGTGTTTTCAGGACTTTGTACCCGACCTGTCGACAGTGAGTATAAAAAATAAAATTGGAAACGAGAAGCGAGATTTTCGAGTGAAGCGTTTGCCGTTCTGATGAATATAACTCGATGACCAATTTAGATTTGCAATTCTTATTTATCTTGAAATTTTTCTCGATTGGTCCAAACATTTATTATTATTTATTATTGTTAATATTGTTATTATTTTTTATTAGGACTAACAAAACAAATACAAATCATTTTATCTTGTTTCCCAGCCCATTTTAGATCAACATTATAGCTTATA
This sequence comes from Ormyrus pomaceus, assembly GCA_900474385.1. Taxonomy (NCBI): domain Eukaryota; kingdom Metazoa; phylum Arthropoda; class Insecta; order Hymenoptera; family Ormyridae; genus Ormyrus; species Ormyrus pomaceus. The sequence continues at coordinate 56,189 of UCOM01000479.1, forward strand.
TACCCTCACGAAATTAACGAGGAATTTTCGGTAAAGGCTCATTGACTAGTTTCTGAATGAGAGGGAAAAATATTAATATAATAGCATTACTGTCCATTCACTTCCTATATAAAAGCAGTTTACAGCATATGTATTTGTAATCGTCTATTCTGCAAATTACTAATACCTGACAAACACTTATAATATGCTTTCATTTACATGTGCGAAATTAAGGGAAAAATTATATGTTTTTAATATCCATTATAATCTGTCAGAATCATCTTTAAACTAATCGTTTTCCTTGAATTAGTTTTAAATCATTTACTTTTTTATCAACATAATTAATATATTACTAATTTAAAAATATTATTTTTTTAAATTTTCTTCGCTTTTTATTATAATTAAATACACATAAACATTTCTCAACTTGTATGTAATTACATATAATCTTTTCCTAAGGCAACTAATCTCGGAAAAGCTTATGATTACTTACTGATAAAATGGTGCTTAAGTAAGAATGAACTTCTGCTTGCTGCTCCGGTTTTATATCAGCATTTCTAGAGCTTCTTGCTCGGCATATTCTAACAAAAAAAATAACATGAATCAGCTTTTTGTGATGTTGCAGCTATCGTCTCTTACGGAAAAATAATAGTTATAAATTATTTTATCTTTTTTGTTAAAAAAGCAGAGTTCATATGCTAGATGTAAGAATTTATTAATTTATTTTAAAATGGAAATTAATAAATCGAAAAAGAGAATGAAATTTTTAAATCTTCACAAATCTAAACATATTGCCAATTTAATTAATTCCAAGTGAACACTGCTTTTTCAATTATTCTGAATTTTTAGTAAATATTACTGCTTTGCTCAGGTCCTATTGAGTTTAACTGGGGTGCATTTGCAACATTTCCTCTATGTCTTCTTTTGTCAACTTATTTATCTAAATGTTTTGTACACTAGGCCATTGTATTCATATTTTGTCCCCTCCAAATACAATACGTGAACAGTATTTTTTTCGTAAACCTTTAGATAGATTCAGTTTCTTGAAAATTTCGTCAAAAAAAAAAAAAAAAAAAAAAAAAATTAACCAGCGAGACTTTTCAAATTACAGGGTATTGTCAGTTGCAAATGGACTTCAAGGACTTGTCTAGTTTTAAGCCAAGTGAGTTCCCGCAAGTTCTAACGATGATTTGCTAATTTTGCAGAGTCGAGCGCCCATCTCAGCGAAGCTGGTAGCAAACATGCTGTCCGTCGCCGGTGCTGATCACATCATCACCATGGACTTACACGCCAGTCAGATCCAAGGCTTCTTCGACATTCCCGTAGACAATCTCTTTGCTGAACCTGCTGTTCTCAAATGGATCAAGGAGAACATCCCAGAATGGAGGAACAGTACCATCGTTTCTCCCGATGCCGGTGGCGCTAAAAGGTCAGTGGCTAATTTCGTTTTTATTTTAATTTTCATTTGCAATAGCTTTTAATTTAAATAATTGCAAGGGTCATTAGACTTTCAACTACATTTTATTAGTATTGAAATTAAACAAGTTATCGTTATTCTTACGTTCGTTAAAAGAATTAATTTTAAAATCTTATAGTTGACGTCAGTTTTTATCTGTAAGATTTTTCTCACTTTTTCAATTTTTTTCTCATTTTTAAAGCCAAGATATTTACATTCAATTTTGTGCAATTATTTGTAGCTGATCATTCCATTTTGAATGCACATTTCTGAATTTAATAAAATATTTCAATAATTTGTTTCAATAGTAAATTTCTTATTTATTTGATTATTATACAATTGCAGTTTCTTCTTTCAAGGTTTGATAATCAGAGTATAAGTAATTTATCAACGTAATTTTTTCACAGAGTAACATCCATAGCAGATCGTTTGAACGTTGATTTTGCGCTCATCCACAAGGAGAGGAAAAAGGCCAACGAGGTTGCAAGCATGGTTCTTGTTGGTGACGTCAAGGACAGAGTCGCCATCCTCGTAGACGATATGGCAGACACTTGTGGAACAATTTGTCATGCCGCTGATAAACTCGTGGAGGCTGGCGCTATAAAAGTTTATGCCATCCTGACGCACGGTATTTTTAGTGGCCCTGCTATCAGTAGGATCAACAACGCCTGCTTCGAAGCTGTAGTCGTCACCAACACCATTCCTCAGGATGCCCACATGAAAGACTGCTCCAAAATCCAGGTAAAATGATTTTTTAATTTAAATAAATTTTTATTTAAATCAAATTTACTTTTATCATTTACTTATTGTTAGTATTATTTTGAATATACTTTAGATTAATTTGTAAATTTACTTTTTTTATTACCAAAGTTTGGTACATAATACATTTTATATTTTAATCCTTTTTATAGTGTATCGACGTTTCAATGATGTTTGCCGAAGCAGTCAGAAGAACACACAATGGAGAATCAGTGTCATATTTATTTTCGAATGTACCATATTAACTACTACTTCCTGACACATGTTAGGCGGGTCACGTAAAAAGAATGTAATCCTACATTAGTGATTTACTGCTAATAACAGATAAGGTTCGAGTGAAATGAAGAGAGAAATTTGCCAGAACGACTGCGTTTATTGGAAAACGATGATTTTATAAAATACTGAAATTTGGAACATCCATGACACCTTCATGAATATTATCTTCAAAATTTCTAGCGGTAACTTCGATTCTGGTTTTGTAATAGTAAGAATTGATAATAATACTGTTAATGGCGGAATCTTATACGATAAAAAACAACAATAAGAAGAAATTAACGCATTAGAATCATATCGTCGACTTTAACGCAGCAATTTGCTATGTTAGGAATATTACAAGCGTGTGTAGATTTTTTTCTTATACATTACGTAGCACGCGATAAAATCTTGTTTGTTAGAGTACATATTCAACGATGGAAATCTTCACAGCAAGAATTTAGTATTGTTAGTAAATCGACAGAGTATCTTGTTAAACTGCCTCTTATCTTCTTTTGGTTTGCATTTAATCAATGACAAAATTAGCTAATGATTGATAGCGCTAAATATTTTTCCTGTGAAAGTATAATGAGAACGCAAAGAATTGTATTTCTTATCATCGGGCAAAAATTTTTTATACAAAGCCTTTGATAATAATTGCAATATTACGTAATTTTTCTTATTGACGTATACAAATTTACTTTTTACCATTCTTGAAATATTTTAATACAGATTCTTATTTAGAATGAAGTTTTTTCAAATTTACATATTTGATATACTAATAAAGTTTTTATTTTAATTACAGAATTTATCTTTAACAGATTCTTGTAGTGATAATTATTTTTCAGACCGTATATTTTAATTTTTATAGTTTATGAAACTATCTAATTATATAATAAAACATTTCATCAGATATACAAAACATTTGTATAAATAATTTTTTAATACTTAAAAATTTCTCTTGCATGAGATAAATTATAATAAATTGGTTTTATTTAAACCTTGAAATTATTTTTGAAAAATATTTGTAAGCAAAAAATGTTATCATTTGCTTAAAAAATCTGTTGAAAATGAAATATATTAAATAAATTTTCTTTTTTTACAAAAGTAAATGATAAAAAATGAGTCGTTTCTTATTTCTCGAAAAAATCCTTACAAATTTATATCAAAAAATATTACAATGGTAAGTTTTTGATACAATTGTTTTTCTAAAAAAATTTTTGTAAGCAACATGACTTTGTTCTTAAGTTGCATGATGCTCTGTTGACAGAAGCGTTATCTAAATTATATTCAATTTTGTATATGTACGTTCACAGTCTAATGAATTTCAGATATTGATTTTCTTAAATCTGGTCTTGATTAATAAAATTAGGATAAAATAAAAGCAATAAACGACATGTAGTGTAATTTTAGTTACTTTATTATTTGGTCTATTACAGTACAAAATGTTTTTAAGCGTATTGAAATTGTGATCGTTAAATGAATAATGGCACTTTGGAATGCTCACAAAGTTACAACATAAGAATTACTTATAAAAATCATATCGCTTGCTTCTAAGAACTGATTTATGATTACAATTTACGTACTTTTTTACTATTATAATCTAATAAATACTAATTTCAATGGTTTATACTAGCAAACCTCATCTCTACTTGCGTTCATCCTTCCTATTATAAAAACAATTTTACACACTTTATATGTTGTATATTATTAACAATTAAATAATCATAAGAAAGATACAATATAATAAATTATTAAATCAAAATAATAACTTTGATAAAAACTTTTTCTTCTTTGTATATATGAAAAATGAAAGTAAATTAATTATTATATACGCTAATATCACTGAACAAACTATATTTGTTCTATATATTGTACGAAAAACTTTTAAGTCATGAAATTCCATTGATTTGTCATGATTCATACCTTACCCTGTTAGATCAGTCCCAGATATTCTAAATATCAAATTAGGCAATTTATTTATTTGGTTATCTAATCTTTCGTTTTTCTGTGAATTAAAAAAACACTTACTAAATGTAGAAATTTCGTTTAAAATAAGAAATTTTATGGCTTCTTTAAGCACCTAAGTTTTTTCTACTCCTGGTGGTAGAGTTATATCAAATACTATTGGTGGATTGCTTGGTAAATAATTTAAATCACAGGTCGAAGCATTAATGAATATAATCTTGCCATCTGAAGATATACCGTAGCCTGAAAACATATTTTCATGAATAAAAGAAAATTTTAAATAAAAATGTTACTTCTTATCTGTTTTAATTATAGTTTTTTTAAGTTTAATTTTGTTTTAATTTATCTATATTGTTCTAATTTAATTTTTTATGTGAGCTTAAAAATTTATTTGAAACTTTAAAAATCAATAAATTAATTATACAATAAACACCTTCATGTATGTGTCCAAATACGTGGTATTTAGGTTTAACACGATTTTGTACAGTACTTAATAATTCTACACATCCAGCTCTAACTCCACTACAACAAAGGTCACCATGACCTACTGGTGGAGTATGAGTGATAAGAATATCTGTATCTTCTGGAATCATATCCCACTTTGATAAACATGGCTCTCCTCTAGGTACATTAAATGCCCATTTACAAAATTCTGGTTGCCTGCAATAGCAAATACAGTAGTTTTATAGTTAAAGAAATAAAACCTAGACATATGTGTTTAAATAATTAATTTATTAGATATTCAAGTGTACCTATATAACACATTCTTTAAACTATTCAAAAATTTACATTGAATCTATTAATTTAAATCAATATTTGAACTTCAAATACTTACCATGGTGTGCCATAAATCTTGACACCAGAAATAATAATTTCTGAATCTTCTAAATAAGTACAATTTGTTAATCTATCTTTAACATTATCTGTTTTAATGGCATTTGTTAAAACATCTTTTGACATTCCTAAAGTTGGAATGCTATCAAATATACTGGTCCCTGTAGTTTTATGTCTATCTCCACTCAAGTGAGTGGAAAATGGATGAGTAAATGTAGAGTCAAAGCTAAGTTCATGGTTTCCAGCAATTACTAATTTATGTTTATGAGGAAGATTGCCTAAAAAATATAATATAAATAGATTTATTTATTTGCTTATCATTTTTACTTTAATATAAGAATTACTAAGCTAAAAATTACCAATCCAATTATTAAAATCTACAACTTCTTGAAGACTTCCACACTTGGTAAAATCTCCAGCATGAATGAAAACATCTCCATCAGGAACATCAAACTTTATATATTGAGTCAGTGAATGAGTATCACTCATGCAAACGACTCTGAGCTGAAAATTAAAATGTACACAGCTAGGTAAGTATGTAACTCCTCACAAAAATCGTGCAATAAGTATTATAATGAATGAAAAATATATAACTTAATCATAAATAATTAAACCATTCACCGAAAATTCTTAAAAATTGATTAAGCTTAACAAGTACCTTATCATTAGGAATTTCAGTAGTCGGCATTTTGGCATTAATTTTGATAACTTTTTGTTGCTGCGATAGTTCTTGCCAGGCGGCAGTTGGATTGCCTGTTAACGGATGAACTTCAATCTTCATGATGCTAAAGATAATTTTTCTTCATTAAAATTTGCCTTCTATTGTTTAATAAACAATTAACATTAATTATTAAGGATAGACTATTTAAAAAAAATTGTTTTCAGTATAGTCCTCCAATTCTCAATTTCTCACGCAAAACGGCACAAAGAAGTGCAATCGCAAAGTCTACAATTCTAACCTTACCCAACCTTGGCACTGTGGTCGATTTCGTTATAATGTTATAATATAATTATTGAAATTTTAAACAAAATATAATGATAAGATTGATGGATATCTTCCGTACTTTTTAATAACATGGATATGCAATAAAAACTTGCATTTAATGAATTTACTAAACAACTTATTAAAAATTTAAAGCTTTAAACGTTTTGTAGAGGATACATATTATTTATAAAAAAATAATTAAGTATAGGTTTTAAATAGAAAGTTTGAACTATTTGAATATTTCAAAATTTATTTTATTATGTTCTCTAAATGTATACAGATTTTCACAAAAAATTTTTTGATATATACATTTGAAAAACTGCGGGCATTTAAAGTCAATAAACGAGTCGTAACATCTGATAAAAGAATCAGGAACAGTGTTATACAAAATAACGTCCATTATCTGTTCTTGTTCCCTTATGCGTGTAACAGCCTTTAAACTTACTAAATCCGAGAGGCAGGGATGAGAGATCAGAGGATATCGTGCTTATAAATAATTATCATTTTTTGAGATACTCGCTCAGTCCGATCTCCGATGCAAGTCATCGTGACTGAACAGTGTTAAAGATATCCTTTAAACAGATTTTATATATTTTTAGTTGAAATTACCCGTAACTAACCGACAACAATGCTTCGCAAGGTAAAACAACATTGCGATAGTCTTTAGTTATTGCTTTATATTTTAATACACCATTTGGTTCTCACATCAATAATCTCAATTAAACCTTCATCATTTATTTATTATGTTTGTTAGATCGTCAATAAGTCAGTGCTTCAAACCACTGCTAAAACTTTCTCAACAACATCTGTTTCCAAGAATTTTAGTTTTCGTAAGTATTTACGTACTTTAATTTTAGGTTATACTCATTTAAAACGATTTTTTTAAAAGTATACACAATTTTATATTATCAGTAAATCGATAAAAATTGTAAAATTCAAAAAAAGTAACATTTATACAATATAATGAAGGTAAAATTTTTTGCAACATGAACTTTGGAATTACGAATTTATCGCATTACTATTACTATTTAATCAAGTGAACGACCTTTGAACTTTTATATTACATATGCAGTAGAATTCAATTTGCGATTGAAGATCGAAAATCGGTGATAAATTGAATGCTTATTTAATATTTTTGTTATAATAATGTTACTTTAAATAATCATATTAATAGTTTTAAAAATATTATAAATAATTTAATTTATAATTTTTATTTTAGAACTTAATGACACACAAAAGGAATTTCTAGAAACTGCACAGAAGTTTGCAAGAGAAGAAATCATACCTGTGGCAGCTGAATATGATCGCACGGGTGAATACCCTTGGGATTTAGTAAAGAAAGCATGGAATTTGGGACTGTTGAATCACCATATTCCACAGAGTGTTGGTAATAAATGAGCTTCCAACTTTACACTGTTAGTTAATACATATTTTATTAAAATTAATTTAAAATTGGTCTTTTAAGGTGGTCTTGAGCTTGGAATTTTTGATGGTTGTTTAATTAGTGAAGCTATTGCGTACGGTTGTACAGGAATCAAAACTGCTTTAGAAGCATCAGGTCTTGGGGTATAAAATATTTTATTTTTGTGTATTTTAAAATATTACTTAGTTTAAAAACTAAAACATTGCTTATCAATTATCAAAATTATACTAAAGTAATATGATTGTTACTCTTTAGCAAACACCTGTTATTATTGCTGGAAATAAAGAACAGCAAAAGAAATATCTTGGTAGACTAATTGAAGAACCACTTGTTGCTGTAAGTGCTCTAGTATGGTACATAATTATTGTTTAGTATCACAAAATTAAATTTACAATTGGTTTTAATTTTAGGCTTACTGTGTTACGGAACCAGGTGCTGGATCAGATGTAGCAGGTGTCAAAACGAAGGCAGAAAAAAAAGGCAAAGAGTGGGTACTTAATGGTACAAAAATGTGGATTACAAATGGCGGAGTTGCCAACTGGTACTTTGTTTTAGCTCGAACAAATCCTGATCCAAAAGTACCAGCTAGTAAAGCTTTTACAGCCTTCATTGTTGATCGTGATTCAGAAGGCTTAACACCTGGTCGTAAAGTAAGTTTATAAATTTTATTAACTGATTATATGATTAATAGAAACTAAAATTTTCTAAATCAAGATTTTTAATGAAATTTATTTAACTTAAATAATTAAAATTTAATTCAAGTCCCGAAATTAATATAATTTAAAAAACTAGAAAACTATTTAAAAGTTTGCTTTAATTTTAATATAAAATAAAACTCCTATTTAATGTACACATTTTCAGGAAATAAACATGGGTCAAAGATGTTCAGATACTCGCATGGTCACGTTTGAAGACGTCAGAGTCCCTGAAGAAAATGTATTACTTGGAGAAGGCGCTGGATTTAAAGTCGCCATGGGAACTTTTGATAAAACTAGACCAGCGGTAAAATTATTTACTATCCAATTGTATCATTTAACAATCTAAAATTTAAGAACTTCAAATATTTTTAATTACTTTTCTTAATACATAAATAGGTGGCTTGTGGTGCTGTTGGTTTGGCTCAAAGAGCTTTAGATGAGGCTACCAAATATGCCTTAGAACGAAAAGCGTTTAATAAACCTATTGCTGAACATCAAGCAGTAGCATTCATGCTTGCCGATATGGCAATTGGTATCGAAACTGCAAGACTTGCCTGGATGAAGTCTGCGTGGGCTCTTGATAATAAAGATCCACAGGGATCTATGCTTGCCAGTATTGCAAAGTGTTATTCTGCTGATGTTGCTAATAAATGTGCCACAGATGCTGTCCAGGTATAAATATGAAATCTCAAATAATCGCTTTTTTTAAGTATTTATTTTCCACGTAAAACTAATAATAAAATATTAAATATTAAAATTTTATTAAATAGATTTTCGGAGGTGCTGGTTTTAACTCTGAGTATCCAGTGGAGAAATTGATGAGAGATGCTAAGATTTACCAAATTTATGAAGGCACTGCTCAAATTCAAAGACTGATTATTTCAAGACATCTTTTTGCTAATGCAAAGGCAGGAGCAAACTAAAATTTTTAAATGTTTACTATTAAAAGGATCAAACAGTTTTAAGCAATCCAACCATTATCAATGCAAGAATTTAAGAATACAAATAGAAAAATATTAAGCTAATTTTACAAATTTTTTACTATTTTAGAATTTAATAAAATGTTAATGAAATGTTAATTTTTTTAAAGACTTTTATACTGTTAATATATACTTTTGATATATACTGTACCGATACACGGCAATAAATTATACATTTTTTAATATAATATTTCTATTATTATTATAATTTACCAAAATTTTAGCTGAAAGTAGAATAGTAATTTTATAGTAGGATAGTATTATATTGACTAATAAAAATGGTAATATAAAATGAGAAAAAATATTTTTAAATTAAATATATATTTAAATATTGAATAAAACGAAGTAAATTGTAAACATTTTTGGGACTCAAAGTTTCCACTCATTAAGGTAGATATAAATAATGCGACTACATTTAGTTTAAATTTAGTTTAAAAACAAAATGTATCGGCGGACTGGCTGATGGGTTGCTTGGTTGCCTTCAGGTCCGATCCCTCTGGGAGAGCGAGTTTTTTTTCTCAGCTATGCCATTAATATATCGCTAATCATGAGAGCAATTATAATAACTATATAATAATTATTACAGGCAGCATATTGACATAAGATTCAATACTTTGGATTGACTTTAAATGTACTTGGAGTAACAATAAAATTCATTTAAGCTACCTTAAAATTCTAAGCTGCAAGTGGTAAATTATTGTAGGCATTATGGTTTTCAAATTCCTCATTATAAATCATTATCTCGTAATATTTATAATTATTTCAAATTATTAAACAGATAAAGTACTGCCAATTACTCCATATCCCACAATAAAATGGCAAAAACAAACCTACTAAAGCACCTGTGCGATTCTCCCATCATCGAATTAAGGCATTAATAAGCAGGCAGGTCGCGCTTTCGAATTCCGAACCGGCTGTCGTCCATCCACGCGACTCGCAGCACAAAGAGGCGCACGAACATACCTGCGTGCATCGCTCGCACTTTCATTACCGAGCGTTCGCACAGAGCGGTTGTACAAAACGACGCCCGACGAATTATGCAATTTTGCGCTTGCCGAGAAAACACGCACGGCCCGGAGAGCGCGTTGTGACACCTGACACGACCTGACCTACTTTTTCGGCCTGTCACCATTACCGAGGCAGACACTTTGCCGTTCGTCGCTTTATAGGTGTATAACAACGAAAAGAGCTCGGGTGGCAAATTTTTTAGTGCACCTTTTTGCGCCGAGCTCAGCGAAGAGGATCCCAATTTTTGCGGGGTGGTCGTCGTTTGCTTTGAACTTGGATTCAGTTACTTGGCACTGATGAAATCTAGGAAGATCACACAATTAATATTTAAATGAAAAAGTCATTTCGATACATTGGTAAAGCGAAAGTTTAGGGTACCGCTAATTATTTGTGAACTCCGAGATTTCTTTATAAGCATTCAAAATGTAATATTTAATCACTGGTAATAAGGAACAGAAGGTAAGAATTAAGTAGTTACAGGATTAGATATGACCTAGTCAGTAAAGCTTATAAATTTCTTTCTACTTCTATAACGATAATTTCAAAAAACCTACGAGTAATTTAATTTTGAATTAAATTATCATCAGCTGCTTATTTTCGTCGAATTGTCGCGTCAACTTGTCTTGAGAAGAATGCGGTAAATAATAGACAGTCGCAACGATGAGCGCTCGGTCAAAAATACAAATATCGAGGAGGCTCATAAATTATGTAACGAGCAGAGCGAGCCGATCATAGTGTAGATATTTTGCGCAAACGTCAAATAGGTCGCGCGCGCATTCGCCGGGCTCTCCGACTAGTTTTCATCTTGACTTGACGAATTCTTTTAAAAGAATTTGTGTCGGCCCAATTCCTTTAAAATTTCATTTTCAAAAATGTACAATGTACAATGTACTTAAATTTCATTTGTTATTACGATTAACGTTGACACAACTCGCAATGTAATGATTTATTTTTTATTTTATAAAATATAATTAAAACGTATAAAATATATGATTTCATAAACTTTTACTCTACCTGCAAGATCAGTAATAAATAGAATTATAAATAGGACGGTATTCAACAACTACATCTGGTTGATACATTATTTCATAAACTGTCGAAAAAAAGGTATTACTTTCACAAGAGTGAAGCGAAAATAATTCGCATTCCTAGAACAGATCCCGATGAAATCACGATGTACTACTTGCGTCAAGTGCACTCCGCTTCGATCTATATGCATCTTCAGTTCCACTGATAAACTTCAAATTTCAGTGACAGCTCAGTCGCTTATTCAACAAGTAGTTGGACCAACGTCAAAGCCATCTAGTAAACTGAGACAAACTGTGCGTGAAATTCTCCATAAATACTAATCGGTAACCGGCGTTTAAATCGCAGTATTATCACATCAACGAGTTTCGAAACAGCCAAAGAGGAGCGCAGTCGAAAACTTGAGTTAACCTAAAATTTTTCTCGGTGGACCGTCGCCGAAATGTGTTGCACCCAAAATTCAATATTTTGTAAATTCTGCAAATTCGTCTAAAATTTCTCAGAGACGAATAAAATGAGGTTTGAAAATTTTGAAATTGTTTGAACTATTGGATTTTAAACGAAGTGTCGGGGCTTGCAGATTTCAAGATGCACTCCTGAAGTGCACACAAAAAAATCATACGGGCCGGTCTTGCAGACTGAGCGCGCGATTCCTATCTACTGGTAATGCATGAGTATGTGTGCAATGTGACTAATTTTGAGAATACACTTGACGGTCAGATACCGACGGTGAAACGTCAAACTTTAATTCCTTAATATTCGATTTCTGTATAAAATGCCTGCATTATTCGTATGCTAGTCGACGAAGCTCCAATGCTGCTTTTATTTTTTATTTAAAATTTTAAATTGTATAAGTTGGCAAATATATTGCTTCTTCAGATAACCATTTACGTACTATTAAGGAATCGAATACATTTTTAAGTAGTCAATTTAGTAATTTAGTTTGAAAAAAAATCATGAAATTACAATTTGTGAGATGCAAAGAATATACACGCAATTATCATCTTTTAATTATCACGCGTAATGAAAAAAATTCAAGCTTGCAGAACGCTTTTCGTTGACACTCCAGTTATTACTTTCGCTTTTATCTTCTAGCCAAGCTCGAGAGTACTTAGCAGCAGCAGTAGCAGCCGGCAAAATCAGACGGGGAGAGGAAGAGAAAGAAAAAGAGAGAGCGACAGACTAAAGAAGAGCCACGGGCGTAAACTTGACCGTCGGCGACGGTCAGGGACGCGAGTCAGCGACCGTCAAGGCAGCTATGCACGCGTGTGCGTATATGCGTGTCCCGGCAGCGGCTGCGGCGGTGCAAATATCATGACGAAGACAAAGGGGGAAGACTTAGAAGCTCGGCCCGGAGAATCAGAGTTGACGTCTTCGACATAGTCCCGAAGATAAATAACCAAACCATCAACTGTACAAGAGACTCAACAATTACAAGGACAACACTCGTTTGACTCGGAGAGTGCAAATACAAAGTGGCGCGTACGTATGTGTGCCTGCGGCGACGGGGACGTGCACGCGAGAGAGATAGAGTGAGAGAGAGAGAGGCCAAGATTCGCGCAAAGTAGAACCAGTGTGTAAGTGAAGTGGCCTACAGACCTACATTTGTCTAACGTTCGATTTTTCTCGCTCCGCTCTCCGTCTCTCTCCCCGGTGTGCCGGCTAAGGACAGCGAAGGTGGAAAAACAACGCGACCTGCAGCTGAGATAACAAATAAATAGACGAACGAAAACGCTCTGCGAAATATTGCCGTATAAAGAAGGGGGTCTTGGCAGTTGGCAGCAACAGCAACGGTGTCGCTGCTCCCAGGAGCGACGGCGACGACGACGACGATAATGATAATGATGATGACAATGATTTCGAATGCCTCTGAGACGAGAATGCTGATGAACCGGATGTTCGCTTGAGACAGAGAATTGAGGTGACAGTTTCATGTGCCTCGCCAAGAGCAGCAGCCCACCAAAAAGAGATAAGTAATAAAAAGAGCGAGACAGAGGGAGAGAAGGAGAGAGAACGAGCGACAACAATCTCTCTTTCTGCTCTCTCGCGACGTATGTGTCTTAGCAAGCAGACGTACTATTTTTCTTGATTGTATGTATAAAGTCTGCTGGTGCATATTTGATTATTTTTTTACATGCACCACACAAAGAACATGCTCAGGGTGTAGCAGTCTACTCAATGCCTTTGCAGAACACTGTGATAGTGTATTTTGGAAGACACATTTTTGGAGGATTTTAGGCAAGTTGCTTTTTAATCAAACATTGTTGTTACCAATGGACAAGTGTGCAGTTTTATAATTGACCTGCAGAGAGCAGATTTTATGAACAAGTTTTTATACAATGTACGAAGGCAAAATGGCAAGTTCATTGGGCATCAGTGCTACTCTCAATGGAGGAGCTTGCTCCGAAAGTCTGGATTCAGAGAGTTCCAGCAATGCAGCCAGCACCACAACCCCCCTGGCTGGCGAAGTCAGCACCAACAACTTGGAGCTGGCAAGTCCTCAGCAGCAGCAGAATTTAGACATGGTATCAGAAGTCTCAACAGCAGGAGACGTCATAATCTCAGGTAACCTCAAAAAAGCAGTTTGCCGCATCTCTTTCTGGCTAGTTTTCGGTGCGTGCGTAAGGCAGGCGTACACACACGTGGCCCCCCGCACACATACTGAAAATACATGCGCACCGAGCAGCGCTCTTTCTTCTCTCTTACTTATACTGGCTCTTTGTTGCGTTACTGCTGCTCCTGCTGCTGCTGCTGCTGCTGAGTGCGTTTGTCTGCGTTTCGCTTTTTAAAGCAGTGCTCTTTTATATTTCCTCCATCCTGTGTCTCGCGGCCCCCTCCCGGCTTCTCTAGCCTACATTTCCCGTCTCTCTCGAAATCACTCTTACTCTCGTTGAGAGCCGTGCAGCCGGGATACTCCTTTCCCTTTCTCTCGCGGGCGCGCCTCAGTACGCGCCTTTTTCCTCTCGCTCTCTCCCCCGCTTGACTCTCGCTCTCCCTCTCACTCGTGCTCATTCACTTTCGCCCCGAGCGCTCGCCGATTATCGCCGTCTCGCTCGCTCGCGAGGTACACACATCCGAGCGCGGTTCTCTGTGTGCGGTTAGAGAGGTGTATAAGTATTCGCTGATTCCACGTAGCAATGTTTCCTGTAATAAATGAGCGCGCAGCGCCGGATCCACCCACAATCCTTTTTTCGTCCTTTTTTCGTCCTTTTTTCCATACTCTTTCTTTCTAGACTAGTCCTGAAATTTCAACCTCCTTCTTTCTTCCAGCCTTTCTTTCGGAGACTGCTGGCATCCTTTGTTGCGCACGTGTGACGCGTTTCTCGAATGTATTCTTGTAAGACTAGGGGTCTGACGAGGAAACTTTTACGTGTATAGACATTTTTTTGTTTTAGTAGATAAATTTTATTTTCACAAGTTTATTTTGGATATCACTTTGGAATTGCGACGTTGCGGTTCGAGCGTTTTTCAAAGTAATCTAATAAAAGTCGCTGTGAATTTATTGGGATATATGTTATTATATTTATCTGGATCTTTCGTTTATCATGCATTGGAGCACGCTTTTCATTACACATTAGGAAATGCATTCCAACAGAAAGTAACAGTAAAAAGTGTGTAAGAAACAAAGATTTTACAACAGAGATAAACGCTTTACTTTTGAGCGCCGCATAAATAGCCGAGATATAATTAATTAACTACAATAAAATTATGATTTATTTGTTTTTCTAATACAACTTTACACGTTTTCAATTTATTTTATGCTTAGATACTTAAAAATAAATCACTGAAATGTAACAATGAAAAATTCCTTTAAACTTTGATTTATTTCTTTTGATGTTTACTAACTTTCTTATTGTTTTATCTTCGTCGATATCCGTAAAATTTTGTAATAATCTGCTCCATTTTCTGGTACATAAATGACCAGCCGTTTGTTTGAATCTCTTCATTTTAAGAATAAAACGAATACAAAAATAGTATACTTTTTTAGCTTCGGTAACCTAATTCAATGCTTTTGCAAAGAAAATCGCACTTGCGCAACTTATAAAGGTGTTCTCATAAGTTAGGACAGAAACCAACTTAAGATGAATTCATCTCTTTTTTTTCATTTTCGATTTCTCAAATAAAAATTCCACTGCAAAGCTAATAATAAATAACTCCACAGTTTCAGTTAAAAAATATATTTAAATAGATAAAAAAAAAAAAAAAAAAAAATAGAAAACAATCTATACGATATTCATTCCTGAACGTTCACCCGTAGCAGCAAATCAAAATAACGAAAGTGTTACAATGTACATTAGATTTTCTCCTCCTCTGTACCGAGCCTAAAATTCAAAGCTCCTTTGGAACGCGAATGATTAATAATGCTATTTACCTCAGGCGCATGCCGGGTTTATATATAGAGATTTGTTTTGTATATTACAAAACGTATTGCGTCACTGCATGATAATGTATTTTTACAGCCGGACGTAAATAAGGAGGCTCGAATGCGCGCGCAAACATCGCTTGTAAATGTGATTAGCGTCAGCAGGTACGTGTAAAAACGTAAGTTTGAAATGCGAGATTCGATTATGGGGTAGTCTCGCGTGTCACTTGTTCAGGGAGAGGTGACTGCGAATAATGAGACTGAAGAAAAATGTCAAAGAAACTCTTCAGTTTTCCGATAATTATAGTTATAGTTTTTCTGACCTTTTAGAAGCTATCCAATTTTATGAAAATTCTTTTCCGTTCCATGTCCTGATGACGATCTAAATTACTTTCAAGATTCAGTGGGTAAATATTGAAAAGAAACTTTATTCAAATTGACATTCCAGGAAGAATGTATTTAGTTGAAAAAATGGAATTCTTTATTTAAAATACAGATTTAGAATTATTATTATTACTTCTAGCGTTGAAAAGAATCACTACAGCGGCGCGTTGCCAATTAAAATATTTCCATTAACATTTCAAAAAGAAACTCGAAATTTAATTTCAACGCAGGTGCATCGCATACGTAAGATAATATATCCGCGAAATCGACCTACAGCACAAACAGTCCGAAAACCTTCCATCACCGAACCCATCCTTATTTTAACAAAACTTTATCAATATCAATGTTGGTCACCTCTGAAAGCGGAATTATGCGCCGAAGGAATTCCGCTCCGGTCCAGAGAGCGAACTTGGCCCGCATAGATCGGATTCTCGCGAGGCTCTGCGGCCCGTCGTCGACCATCTCCGGCACGCTCGCACACGCTGATAAGGCAGGCTGCAGCGGGCAGAGCCGAATGCCGAGGAGACGCCGCTCGTAGAATCGAATATCTTCATTAGCTGCGGGAGTGATTATTACCCCGCGGCGCAGGTCGACCTAAGTGTTTCGCTGAAAATCGATGGGCCTCGTTGATTGGTCACTTTGCCAGCTCTTTGGGATGCGAAAAATTGGGTCTGACGAGATATTCCTTAGAAATGATCGAATTTTTTTTTTTTTTTAAGTAATGTTTAGCAATTGTTGCGACGAATTAAATAACATATTCAGTTATTTGAGAAAAATTTATTATAATTTAGTCTGTCGAACATTCCGTTAAATATTCAACAGATTGGATTCTTTTAATGAACTGTTACACAATTGATAAACAATATCTGAGGAAAAATTCGATGATAATAAATTCAGTTTGACTTACCGCATATTTATCTTGCATATCGTTAACACAGAATTACTTACATTCTTTTTTAATATCCTTGACATGATTACACTGTTCTAAAAGTGATACTGTCAGTAATTCTTTTCTGCACGTAAGATATCTAAAATTCAATCGATCCAACTAGCATAATGACTTAATTTAATTTTAGTCGCGCTCCAGCCCTCGCATCGCAAATGTCGATATTTCTTTCGAGAAAACTTTAATACTCAAGCCTTTTTATTCCAAAATAAAACAAAACTATTTATTAATTTTTTTTTTTATAGCAATACTATTTACAAATCAATCGCTAATGAATTTAATATTTTTTAGGGTAACATATAAACGAGAAAACATTTTCCAAATCGGCAAGCACGATATACACGGTATTTCAATCGGCAAGAACGTATACATTGATCCGGGACCTTTGAGTTCGTTCGACCGCACTTGATGTGTCACTCGCATTCTCCCATGTCGGCTGGTGCGACGATCTGCGACAAAAAGCGCCTCTGCAAAAGCCCACTTCTGCGGTTTCTGGAGTTCCGGGCAGCGCCGAGAAATTATTGCGCGCTCTCCGCCTGCACCGCGCCGACCGCGTTTCAACTCGATGCATCGAGAGAGCGCGTTAAAAGTATTTCCGTGTAAACCGTTTCTAAATTTATTTTCCAGACAAAGCACGCGCTTATCGCGCCCAAAGAAGTGAATTTCGATATTCTGAAAGGCCAACTCTGAGAACTCGCTCGCGGGGAGAGATTTAAAATCAGAGTATAGGGCTGCAAGCACCGAAATTAATTAGAAGACTCAATTTTGTCGATCGAATGGAATTTTCTCTAGAAGACTGTAAACGACGTCGGTAGGCTGCAGCTGCCAGTTATTTAATAAGCAGACCAGCATTTGCATACTCTCGAAATTTAGCGGCGATCCAATCAAGCGTATTACGAACGCGGCCACTTGGCAGTGTTTATCATTGATCGCATAAAGCCCGGGCTGTAAATCCATTTTTGGCGCTTGAATGGGTCCAGTCGAGCGCGAAAGCAGCGCTACGTTTTGTCAATTCGCAGAGAGGCCGAAACTGGGCCAGAGACGTGGGCGGTCGGAGCGGCGCGAAACACTCGAAAGCGGCGTCTCCTCGTCGCCCTTTTTTCCTCTCTCTCTCTCTCTCTCTCTTTCCTTCTCTCCTTCACTCTCGTTCTCCGCCTTTTTTCGCTTTTACGCTTGCGCTTATATGCTGCCGCTTACTCTCTCTTACATTATTTATTGTACGATTGTTGTGTGTAAACACGTTTTTCGTTGATTTTTCGGCCCTGTATTGTATGTAAATTCTCGTGTAAGCTGTTTTTACTAGTGTACTTTGTTAAGCTTTTTTTATGCTGTTACTTTCGTCGACTTACATCAGCGAAAAATGGGTTTATGCGCGTTCAACTTTTCATAGTTTCCAAAGTGTCGTGTGCCTAATATTTTAAGGCAGTCTGAATGTCAAATTGCAGATTATCAAATAAAAAATGTTCTGCAAAACTGTAAATTTAACTATTTAAATATATTCATTACCATGCCTATTTAATTTTAGGATAAAAATTAAATTTAAACTTTGTTGTTCAAACTTCAGACTGCCTTTAGTAAATCGTTAGAATCGTACTATTTCAGAAAATTTGGAAACTATGAAGAGCAAATTATATCTATACATTTTATTAGCCGTAAGTAAAAACATGTGAAGCTGCGACTGCTGCAAAATGTGAATAAAAATTATGGTGCCAGCGAGTATAAAGTGTCTCCTCAGCCCCTTTTTCTAGTTTATGTACCCAAATTGTCCATGCAGCGACATGAAATGCAACGAAATTGTACCCTGCGGACTGCTCTATTCCCTCTACGGCGATATTGAACGATAAAGGGAAAGTACTCTCCATTCTCGTCAGCGTTTGAATTGGGTCGCTATAATTGTACTTTCTGCGTTTTCCAGTTCCATATTTTTTTTTATCTATCGACTCGAAAAATTAGCTCGCTCTCGTTTCTATTTTTAGTAACGATTATTTTACTGAAAATTAGGTACATCTGTTGTACTGTACTATGGCAATAATAAAAAATTTAATTATTAATCGAAGGGTATACATACGAGTTAAAAAACCTACGACGTAACGGTAAGTGTATATATACAATACTGTATATTGCTTTACATAAATTTTTAAGTTAAAAAATGATGAGCGCGCATTGAAGAGATTTACCTGGCACATGATTTTTTTTTTAATACATAATTGCTTCTCCCTTATAGTTCTTCATTTTATATTTATATAAAAAAAGGATTGTATTTCACTAAAAATCAAGGGTACAATCGAGCCTGCCGATCTAAAATGACTAACATTACGTTAAAGTTCAGCATCAGTTTCTCCGAGCAAATTATCGTCGAAGCGTATCGAACTCAAACAGGCGTGTAGTCAAAAAACCAGCGGCAGTTGAAAGTAAAACAAGTTGACCGTAGCGCGCCGCACCCGAACGCCGCGAAACGCGAAACCAATCGCCTCGGATGCTCTTCGAAAGCTGCAGGAATCTGGCGATAGTTTTTTTTTTCAATCTTGTCTCTTTTCTTCCCCTTTCTAGGAAGTAAAAATCTGAGTTTTCTAGCTGTATTTACAGAAATATTAAACTGAACCTGAAAGTGTTCAATGAACTATTATTAAGTATGAATTTATAGGATATACATAAAAATACGTCAAAAAAAAAGAAAAAAAAAGGAAAAAAAAAAGAAAACTGAATCTCAAAAGTTAATTATGTAAACTATAACGATACCGAAACGATAACTATAAAAAAAAGAAAAAAGAACAAATTCCAGGCGCAATATAGTAGATCGACCCAGGTGCGATCGTTCGGCATTTATCAGCGACTCGAGTTAAACCGAAAAACTTTTACCGTCGTTATTCTCGACAAAGAGCCGACACCGTCAAAACATGAAAAAAAAAAAGTCGACGCGTCCCCGTCGAGGCTGTCGAATAGCCGCGCGCCTTCGTCCAGCCGGAGGGTCGTGACATCTGCCGTACGGATCCGCAAGCAGTAGGCGCGCGCGCGCACGTGTTTTTGCCGCGCCGCATCCCTGAACGGAGACGTCGCCCCTGTTTTTCAGCTGATGCGCGCACCTGCGCGGAGTGTCAACCTGTCGGCTCCTTTTTTTACCCGGCGCCCGGTTTCTCTCTCTCTCTCTCTCTCTCTCGGTTAGCGGCTGCTTACTTCCTTATAGATAGAGCTGCTGCGCGGTAATCGTTGGCTTATTTTCTGCTGTAGTTTGTTTTTATTTTTCCTTTTTTTTTGGATGAGCCCCGTTCACTTCCTGAAGCTGATTGTTTACTGAGCGAAATTCAATGCCACGCTGTGATTTCAAGTCGATGGCTATGTTGACTTTTTTTTTTAGCTCTCGGCCTTAAAAATGTATTAAATAAAATATTGTATTACAACGGCTGAGTTTAGCCGAATTCATGAAATCAAGCTAATCTAGTTTTGTGTTAATAATAATGAAATATCGTTTGGGTAGTAAACTTATCAATAATAATAAATACAGAAAAAACTGATGCGTCAAAATTTTCCCTTCCTCGCCTTTCTTTTACCCCGATTAAAAGCAGACTGCCAGCTCAAGCACTCGATATTAGGAACTTTCTAATAAGCTCCTCGTGTACGAGAATCGGCCGCCCAAAGCACGAATTGACAATGGCAATGCGGCATCGGGTCAGCGGCGAAGCAGCGCTGTCCCGCCGCGCGTCAGTCGCGCGCCTAATCTCATTGCGGATTCGCCGGCAATTGAGGGCTTATTAAGCTCTCGCGGGCACGCGTAAGCAGCTTACGTTTGCCGCGAATGAAATCATCTCTCGGTTACGGAATGCGCCAATCGCCCTGCCTCCCTGCCTGGCAGAAATCTCACCGAGTTAATCTCATAATCGCGCCGGGCAGGCCTGCCATCTGGCTCTGTGGGCCTCTAGTGTATTAGCACGCTCGAATATCCGGTTACCTTTGCTCTTTCACTGATGCTTACGGAGGGCTGCTTTTGAATAAGGTTTGTTTGCTAAATTATTCGGAGAACGTTTGATGTAAACTTTGTATAATTGTACTTATTCCCGTTGCAAAGGCCTATTCGCCGATGACCCTGCTCGAAACTCGAAATGATCGTCTCGAAAAAGTACTGGGATTCTCGCAGTTTTATCACTTTTTTAAAATTATCGAACCAAAGCTTAAAAGTATGCAATCAATTTACAGATCATAAAGTAAAATTCCAACTGTTTACCACCTCGAATCCCCCGAAAAATCACACTGAGAAAAAAATTCGATTGAATCAATGGAATTTTACTAGTAACTATCCACAACTAAAATGTCACTTAAATTGGTAGGATGAACCCAATTAATTCTACAGTACAGGTCTGTTGTTTTAACAGGCTAAGCTTATTGATTCA
>UCOM01000480.1:0-77468 GCA_900474385.1 Ormyrus pomaceus
GACTAGTCAAGGCGACGGCATATAGGCACCGGGTTCAGTCGGGGTACTCATGGCGTCTGGGGCAAGGGTTGTCCATCGTCAGCCCCACTGACGAGTCTTGGTGGACAACCCTGAGACGAAACGCCTGGCCTCCTCCGGCCTCCCACAAATATTTATTTTTTAATATTTAAAAATCTTTAAATCTTTAAATCTTTAAAACAAAGTAAAAAATCAAATAATAATAAGAGATAGATAGATAGATAGAAAATCCTTTATTCGCTTTACAACAAAATCTAATTACAATAATAATTTCCAATAGAATATCATATCACAGTGTTAGAAAATATTTGCAGCTTTTATGCGTATATGTAAAATAAATAATTTGCGCAATTTAAAAAGCGAAACATGACTAAATAATCATTGAAGAATAATTTTCATTAAATTTCCTGTACTTGTACTTAAAAATTAATGCAATTTACATTAAAATTTTTGTAACTGCATGAAATCAAATTGAAAATGAACTGCATTAGATTTTCTGTGAATGAAATGTAAAAGAAATTGATTTCAGTAACGTGCATGAAATAAAATTAATGCAAAAATTTAAAGTTCAAGAAGTAATTGATATTTCATGTATGAATCTTAAATTTTCATATGTGCATTATTTTTGTTTCATTATTGAATTGAAAGTAGCTTACTTCATTTGCATTAAATTTCATTCACATTTTTTTAACAGTGTATAAAATATAAAAATATATTCCCTGAAAAGCTGAGAGTACAGAAAATATATATTTTCGATTTAAATTCATTAATCCTGTTTAGAAATCGATTCAACGGAGGTACGTTGCAATCAAAATAAAATTTTGTATTTTGGTAGAAGTGTAGAAGCCGCTAAGTAGAAAAGTTAAGCAACCGACATCTCCTGTAGCGGCAGTGACACCAACGCACACATAGAAACAACAGCTTCTATGAACTTGGACAGTGCAACGCAGCTCCTGGTCAGCGGCAGTCCTAGCACTTAACAATTCCGACAGTCAAGTGTGTCAACAGAACTTGTTCTAAATACCAGCAGATGACCAGAGTGTTCGCGTTTTTTCGTGTTTTAGAGACAACGTAAGCGTTAAACTCATTTTCAACCTTTAATGTGTGTATTATCCTGATTAGTGCAAATAATGAATAAATAAATGCATATTATTATTGGCTACCTTAATTAAACTCTAACATATCTTTTTCAGTTACAGGAGTCGAAATATCGGCTCTCTTTTTCTTAAATATAAAAGTATCTCTTATATAAATATAATATTTTTTGAATATATAATTGTTTATGATTTTATAATGATTATTATAAAAGAATTAATACAAGATCCGTATTTTCCTGCATTGAATTCATGACTGATTAGAAACGTTTTATGAACGTTTACCTGACGTTTAAAAAGGGTTTAAAAATGTATTTATAACGTCGTCTAATCGTTTTTAAAGATGTTTAAAGTACGTAATTAACGTTTCTGTAAGATCCCGCAGAATTTTTGGAAAAATTTTTCGCGACCGAAATAACGTTTAAAAAACATTTTTAATACGTTAGTTTATACGTTAGGAAAATGCGTTTTGTCGTGTTTTTTTATAACGTCTTAAAAACGTTTTTTTAACGTTTTGTGCTATCGATGTACTACCAAACCGTTCTTGATAAATCATTTCATTAAAGGTAAAAAACACCATCTTTCAATGTACAACCAAAATGTATGCTTTATTAATACTGTCTACAAACGTATAGTTCTGCGTAATTATCAAGTAGTACATTTTATTTTAATGCTTCACTTGGGGACACTCCTGGGGACAAATGCATTTCTTAGTAGTGTCGTCCCGTACGTAGCAACCCGTGCAAAAGCACCCACGGACGCACTGCTTTGTGCAGATCTTAGTTTCGCCATTAAATAAACTGTCACAAGTTGTTTCGCAGCTAGGACCGCACTCCTTGAACACTTCGTGGTCTCCACAGTTGTCGTCGCCACACTTATCTATTCGTGAAATACACAGAATTAAGTCAGAAAAATAAGTAAGAAAAACTTATTGTTATTCTTGGAATGATAACAGAGGTGTTTTGAAAATTGTTGTAATTAAATGCTTTAAGAGTGCTCTGGTGATTGGTGCATCACCAAACGTTCAAAGTGTATTTTTCTAACTTATATTAAAAAACGGTAATTATAACCTAATTACATAGCTTTCCCCACTGTAGACAATATCCAAGTATATTTTAAAAAAAATTTCAGAAAGAATTGAAAATGAGGACGTAATCTGGAGGAAACATTTCAAGCTGTAACAGTCGATTGGTTGTGTTCGTCTGCTGCAGATTACATTTTTATTTTCACTCCTTTCTTCGTGAAACTTTTTTTGAACTATACTTTGATATTATCTACGAGTGGGAAAGCTTTATTTACTGGATTTAAAGTTGTCAATTATTAATTTTAAATTAATAAATACGATTTTCATAGTTGAAGGAGGCGCCACAGTCAGTTCGGACTTGGGCAATTTCGATAAAGCACTCTTATTTTTATTTTATTTAAGTAGGTAATACAAGTCTATGCTCGTACTATAGCAAAATTTCTGGAAGTTAAAGCAGCCTGTTCATCTAAGACCTGAGCTTTCTAGCCCCAACTTTTGGAATTCTGATTAATTCTCATAAGCTCTTCAAAACTTTAAAGCATATAACATTAAGTTGTGATAAAGCTTCCTGCTGACGATGAAAATCAGCTTTAACTTTACCGAAAAACTTGAAAAAATAATTTTTTGCCTTTATTATGTACTTTAATCAAAAACAAAAATTCTATTTACCTGTAACGTTCAATCGAGAATCTTCGGGTCGACAACTGGCCAAACTGACATCGCTGCAAGCCAGCAGCAGCACGGCAACTTGCCGAAGAACCAGCGCACAAACGGACTTTATTTTTCTCAGAGTTTGGAAGAAAAATAATAGAACTAGTACTAAATTAATATTACAATTAAAAGACAATCTGAAAACCGGTCGTTTGCAATATGATAGTCGGTTGGTTACGATTAGTTTGTTTTCCCGGTCAGATGTCTCGCTGCTTTTGCACGTCTTTAACAGTCGAAACAACAACGCCCACTTAAAGGAGGAAATGCGATTTTTATTTAGCGATCCTTCATATGCAATTGGGTCTAAACTGATAATATTTTACGACATGACTGCTTTCAAAGAAAAGAAGGTATTATTTCTCTGTGATGGGTAGGAGTCATTGTTTTGACGATCTTAGTTTTGATTTTGTTAACATATTGTGCCTCGAACATATGTATGCTATTGAATTTTTAAAAGATTTAATTTTATTATTTTAAATTTTCGTCGTCTCTCGGGTAAACAATATAATATTTTACAAAAAAAAACTTTTGAGGAAAATGAAAGTATTATTACACTCTTGTGTATAGGAGTCATTGTTTTGACAATCTTAGTTTTAAGTAAATATGTAATTACGCTTATCAATATGCTTTTATTAACTTATTATGGATCTTAAACATATGTATAATATTGAGGCTTTAAAAGATTTACCTTTATTATTTTAAATTTTCGCCATGACTAGGTAGCAGTAAGGTAAACAAGTATTTTTACTTAAACAATTTTTATTCATAAATACTAACAAAATTAGAGATAATTTAATGCACGTAAAAAAAAGAATATTAAAAACTTCACCGCTCTACAGTATTCCCGGAAACTGGGTGTACATAAAGCTGAATATCTAAATATGGGTGCAAAGTTTCTACAATTAACGACTTCAAAACAGCCTAATTGCATTTAAACTTTTTATAATACATACATGCAGCTGGGAAGAAACATCTGTTCAAACCTCTATCCCGTATTTGAATAAACTATTAATTCCTAATTTATGTATTTATTAAATAAACAATATGTAAACATTTATATTTCGTGTAGCAAAGCTACAAATTAGTATAATACAATAAAATTGTCATTGAAACGATTCCAAAATTATTTTTGTATAATAAAAAAAAAACGAAAACTGGGTCAGATTCTTCTGGGGAATTAATCCAACGATAAAATCGACATATAAGACGCCGGAAAGAGCAAAACTCAATTTTTCTGCGATTTGAAATGCAGAAACATTGTCCTGCCATTAGTTTGCGTGACTCGCGGTAATGTAGCCAATATGAATGTGATTCTTGCAAATTACATTATCGACGCAGCTTGAATATGCAGGGAAAAGTCTCAAACCATTATTACATTACTCGCATGCACTGTGTGCTGTATAAAATCATAATTTTTCATTTATACCTTCTTTAAAACTTTTGAATTTACTGTAAACTGGACTTTTATTATAAACAATTGCATGAATATAACTTCGTGTTGTTGCTACATTGCGAGTGCGAATTTCATGCTAAAAAATGAAAAGTGAAAGCAGAAACTTCGTTTTGTCTCTACATTGCGACTAAGAATTTCACGCTAAAAAATTAAAAGTAAAAATAGAAACATTCCATTTATAGGCCTAAAAGCCGCTTTTAATTACATCGTTGAATAACTTATCATCCTAGACGAATCTCTATTCTTGAATCAGCTCGCGACAACAGGATAACGCACCTTTTTACACATTACGCGCGAAAAGGTCGCGTGTACACAGACGTCATAGACGGCCAAGCAACACGCGTACTTGCGAACTTCCAAGACTCTACGTCATCGATGAGCCAATTTACGTCGACAGCTACTAAATATAATCCGTTTAAATTATAACAAAACCAAGGAATATTCTACATCGGTTTAATTATTATTAATTGGATGTGGACGTTCCGCAGCGAGGTAATGAATATTTATTACAAGGGTACTTATTTCCGTTGCCTGACAGATTTTTTTTAGAAATTAACTGAATTATTTACTCCCAACGGGTATATTATTGTTTTACAGAGACGCAGCGACTTCAGGAAGTATGCAAAATTAGGGAAATGCACCTTTGTATGCGGTTTGCGAAGAAAATGAAAAAAGGCAAGAAAGTTCGTAAAATATATCGCTATGAAATTCAGTAAGTGATGTGTGCCAGATTTAGTCAGACATCGTATATTTGCTGATATTTGCTTAGAACTGAATTTCTTTGAAAATGCTCTATTAATTTTATTAGTTATAAGCTTGTATCAACGGTTTCCTGAATATAGTTTTTATCAAGTTAAAAGTTAATGGTTATTACAAGTTCAAATTTTAATCCACGGGATTCCAAGAAAAAATACTCTGGTTACTAAATTTTCAATACTGTAATATTATTAAAGTTGAAAAATAATAAAAATAATAGAACATGTTTTTAAACTTAACTCTAAATGGCACTCGGTCAATTGTTAAAAAAAAAAAATATATAAATTGATAATTTCAGTAATGAAACAAGTAAATCAGTCAATAAAAAAATGTTGAATATTAAATATTTGCGTAAAAACGTGCATTTGTTATTCTTTGCCGGCGCAAAAGTATACAGACTGCCACCTACTTTAAATGATTTAGAAAATCAACCAGTTGAAGTTTATCAATAATATAGGGATTTCGCTATTCCGCCTTGGTTGGTAAAACAGTTTACTTTCAAGTTAAACATAAAATATATGTATAGTTAAATTTTTTCTAAACTACAGAAGTATCTATATTTATGTTTATTTCAACTTTTGGAATAATAAGCAGAGTTACAAATTTTTAATATTCATAAAATATTTATTTTTTATAACGCTGATTCAATGTTATTTTATAAATTTATTGACTGATTAATAGCAGTTTTTTGTGTACTTATTACATAATTTTTTTCCAAAAAACACGTCGGAAAATTTACGGAAAAGGAGGAAAACTTCAGTAATTACTTTGTATTGGCTTAACAGATCCCCAATGTCAGCTCGAAGTAACTGTTTCTCTCAATTTTTGTACCCTCCTCGTTAATTGTTCAATTAAGACTTAATAAATTTCTTTACTATTTATTAATTGCAAATAGATTGCTTTTAATTGACGATACACAATACTCATTCTGTCGCTTTTACAAAGTTTTATCAGTAAGAATGCAGGGCACGAAGAAATTTCGATTTAGCACCTAATTAGACAAGTGATTCCGAGAAGTATAACGATTATGCTTATGCGATAATTAAGTCATTAAATGGGAAAAGCTTATGACGCGAATTGAAGTTACGCGTAGCAGCTGTTTGATAGCAATGCTAACTGTGTACAAGTTGAACTCATTAAGATATGGGAAATTAAGCTCGTCTAAGCTGAAACAATGAATCGAAGAGCTATTTTAATTTTGCGGCTATTGTTTTGATTATTCATCTAATAATAAATTAACCTCGTTATGTTTTAATTCTTTTTAAGCAAAATAATTTTTTGAGGAAATTTATTATCATACATTTGAACTCTTTTTCATCAATTTAAATATTGTTGATTTATTCCAACGAATATTTTAATTTGTACCTCCAAAATCGTTTTTATTCAAAGAGATTAACTTTAATAAATCCCTTATATATTATTACAGTAACTAATGAACATATCAAACTACCATTATTATATTGTACCCCCAATATTACCGATAGACATCATTACAGAAATTGAACTGCCAATACCACAGTTGATTACGAAATTAGTTACCTATTGACTTACATTGTACAACGAACCCGTTATCGATCACGTTTTACCATAATGGCTCTCGCGAAGTTAATGCAAACTACGCGAATCGCCACATTTGCCACCTGATACCCTTTAAGCCGGATCAGGTCGGACAGCTAATTTACATCCTCCCCTAAAACGCCCCAGTTTATTTAAATCCAAACTAAAAATCCCTCCGCACTCGAGTCCATCCCCGCGTATCAAAACGTCGCGTTCATTTCATTATTCCCGCTCGGCAGAGTGCAGAAGAGCGAGAGATACGCCGCGGGACGCCAAAACAAAGCGCGCGGCGAGAGAGAGAGAGAGAGAGCGATAAATTAATTATCGAGGCGTAAAATCAACGAGCGCCGCGCGGCAAAAACGCCATAAATCAGAGGCAATTATCGAAAGCGGGTGCCAGGCTAATCCGGGTTGAAAACTCGGCGGCGGCTCCGTTTACGCGTCTCTCTCCGACGAAAAAAAGGCCCGTGGATATTAATGGAAAGGTCAGCTGCAGCTCCGTTTGAAGCCGACGGCGCGTGAAAATGTAGATTGCAGCGGCGTCGCAATAAACGAGCCGCCGGCAAAGACGCGCGCCTCTTTTTTCGCTCTCTCTCTCTCTCGCGATGGCGGAGGCGACGATTGGCTCGCGATTAAGAAAGTTTTTGTTCCCCGGGATAATTGCGGCGGCGAATTATCGGGAGAGCAGCCTGCATTTTTATAACGCGGGGAATCGTCGTTAGCTGACGAGGTCTGAATGGAGTTTAATTAAGGAGGAGGCGGCGCGTTTTGAGGATCGAAAGTTTGTTCATTTCAAGCTTTTATAGGGGTTTCGCCGTGATTTTAGAGAAGTTTATCGCCGATATAACTCGTTCTCTCGCTCTCGGGGGTAATTGTATATTTCTTCCGTTTAATGAAATCTCGTTATCTTTTATTAGATTTTTACGATGACTTGGTTTACACGGCTGCTTTAATAAAAAAAAGGGATAATTGAGGGACTTCGAATAAATCTCAAAGGTATTCCAGGCATTCTGCTGGAAGGGAGCATCAAAAATTCCTTCCCCTATTAGTTGACGGGTAATTAAAAGCGGGGAGATCCCTTATAGTAGTCTCCGAAGGCTTCCATTAACTTTTATTGATTCCGGTCACAAAAATGATTAGTTTAATTGAATAGGATGAGACTTTAATGGCAGGCAATATAAGTAGCTTGATTGAGGGCAAAAGGCGAACTATTTAAATCGTAGCGATTGAAAAGGATGAATAGATTCGGCAATTTGGAAATCTCGCCGATAATAGTCTCGTGAACCTCTTTTAAGATAATTAAAAGTGACACTTTAATTTTACACCGAAATTAAAAGCTGTTCTTTCAATTCACAAACTTCTCTGCTAAAAAGTGTACACCCTTAATTATTCAGTGTTAAAAACCAGAGTGACTTTGATGTATTACCTCAAAATTGACAAAAAAAAAAACACATGATGAATCACCTTAAATAATGCAATATTAAAGGCAAACACCTTTTTGTTGGCTCTCGAACTGTTTGTAATAAGCCGACGTCAGTTCCACAATATATATACGCAAACTAACGCAGTCCCTCGTAAACAACGCGCACTCAGTCACTCCTCTAAAAAAACTCGCTCTCGTCTCTGCAACAGAAGGGGCGGGAGGGAGGAGATCGAAGAAAATCCAGCGGTTATCTCGGCGCATCGAAACACACCGCGGAGCGGAACATTCGAGGTGGCGGTAACGACGTCGGTCAGGAGCGAGGTGCACCGCGGATATAGCTCGACTTTTCTCGAGCGTTGATGTGCGCGGCCGGCCGGTTGGGGAGGGGGGAATGCGAAGTCCGTTGTTTCGGGGTGGAGTTTGTTGTTTTTGGGTGCAGCGCGGATTCAGTTTGGAATATATGAAAAATTCAAAAGGGGGATTTGCAAATGTAATGCTACGGGATTCTGGAGGAAAGTACTGCGGTAGTGTTGGTAAAAGAATCTGAGTTTGTATAATTGTAGGGTAACAAAATAATTTAGTTGTAACGTTATTTATGTCTTGTAAACGCAACAGTTGAGTAACAGGATATTTGGCTTTTTGCAATTCTTTTTTTTTGGTGCATAAAACCGTTCATTTGCATGACCTTTTATGATCTCCTTTTAATAGGACTCTCATGAATAATCTCATAATTCTGCCGCGCGCAAGTGACGCGGCTAAAATTGAAATGTTTGCAGAGTTAGAATCGATATTCTGCTCTAAAAACATCTTTATAAATTTTAAAATTTTATAAAGCAGTATTTTTAAACAGAATTTGTATCAGCCAAGTTCTATATTTCAAACGGTATTTGAAAATCATTGGCTGACTAAAGTAGTATTTGCTTACGCTAAGCAGTGCTTTTAATTTATGTTTTCAAAATTTCAGCAAGTTTAATAAATTTCTAAAAATACGTATAGTTTATCATAACTATAGAATTCATAAACAAGAATCGACCGGAATTTTATAGCGAATGTTTTGAGATCTCCATAATCAAAAAAAAAGCACTATAAATTTCGTTGAAATTGAAATGCGCACTGCACTTCAAATGCAAAAGCAGGTGCATATATATTCGACCTCAAATCACGTAAACAATTGAATTATAGCAGTAAGCCAGTAAAAATATCAGAAAGGAAAATAGAAGAGTAGACGAAAGCAAAGCTCGAAAGGAAACTGAAATCGAAACACAATGAAAACCTTCACTTTCGATTCCAAGTACAATTCGACAAAAGCATCCAATCTAAATCATTTAAATCCAAATCTCAGTCGTCACCAACCGATCACAAATCGCACAATTTATCAATAAAAAAAATATCCTCTTTCAAGTCACACTAAAAAAAGCCCCTCTCCAAACCGACACCTACATATACACCCAGCTGTCGAAACAATAGCCCGAACTAAAAAATTTCCCGCAGGCAATAAAAATCCTGCGGCAAACTTTGAACGACCGACTCAGAAACGTCGCGGCGCGTATAGCGCTCGAAAACACTCGGCGCAAAAGCAATGCGGCGTCTCTCGCATTAACTTATCGCCTTGCGGTGTCGTCTCCGGCGCTAAAACCCGCGGCGCACAAGCCGAGAGGACCGATCCGGCCGCGGCCTTTGCGCTCGCGCGGCCGACCTAAAAGAGTCGCGCGTCGTTATGTTTGTCGATATGCAAATGCGCGCTCACACCGCGCCCTCCGCAAACACGAGTCGCCTTACGCGCGCGCGGCCTTTTTTTTTCTCCTTTTACGTTTTTTTTTTAACGGCGCAACCCCGTGACTTGCGTGCCGCTGATGAGTTTTCAGGCTCGGCATTGATCCGATATGGGGCTGCTTTTTCTTAAACAGGTGCATAGGCGGAGTATCAAACGGAGGGGATACGGTTTATGTTAGATTTTTGTCGAACGGAGGTTTAGGTGGGACACTTCTGGGAATTGCATTTGCATGCGACGGGAAGGTATCGGAGGTATATACCATTCAATTAGTGCACCTAGTTTACGGTCGCTTTTATATTCCCGGGGCTGAAAAAGTTCATCAGCCTGTGTATATTTTCAAATTTTTTGCGCCGCGGTGCTTTTTCTCTGAATTTCGTCGGTTTCTCTGCAAAATTTCCATATTTTAAGTCTGTTGATGTACGTACAGCCGAGGCGGGCTACCTTTTTATGTACTTTTCATGGCCGCTGGCACATTTTCGTGCGCAACTATTTACCGAGCGAAGAGGTTCCCCTGCGCCGCCGCGGACAGAGGTTGTAAATTTACCGAAAGTAATTTAGTACGGTGGACGTCAGGTTCGTCGATTTTTATTTATTAAAGCGAAGTCGCGAGGAATTTTAAATGTCAAATACGAAAAGGTTGTATAGTTACTGTTTTAAGGAGAATTCTAAAATAGAAAAGCGACGGCACTTTCAAAAGCAATGATTTATTATATTTGCGAATATTTCTAGAGCGCAGAAGTATAAAGTTTAAGCACTGTTTTTAAAGCGCATATAAACCACTATTCCCATCATAAAATACCGATATTTAGATTATTGTTCGAAACCCAGTATTGACCGATATATTAAATAAAATGAAAATTTATATAAACATGTCAGCTTTCTTTAAATAATGCTTTGAGGAGGAAGTCAATAATTACCGAGGATATCAAAGAGCAATAAACGGCACACGAAGAAAAAGCCCGAGAGCCCAGATATTCCGGTGATTAACGCGCCGCATTCTAAAATAAGACTGTTTATAAGAGTTCGAAAGCCCTTAAAAAATGTATACACCGTAGGTTAATAATAGAAAATTCAATCGCGGAAAGTGGGCGCACTCGGAGTGTGCCCGAGCTTTTCTTGCATGCGCCTTTTATTAACGCCTTCGTATATTTCGATGAAGATTTACGCGGCGAGATAAAAAAAAAAACTGTTCAGCCTCGCGCTCATTAAATCGACGCGGCACGCGAGAGCACTTCCTTAAATATATAAAAGCTCGTGATTAATGTATTCAAAGTAGATTTCGCGCTTTTACGACGAGAGCTTAAAAACGTAATTGGCAACGCGGCTTTCATTTCTTCAAGGAGCTTTTACGATTAATAAAGTTAATTTTCGCGATTCGACCAAAGTAAACGGGGGGCGATATTTTTCGCTTTGAAGAAATGCAGCAAAGTTATTGTAATATTGTTGGAGGATTATACTATTCTTACGAAATACAAATAAAGATATTACTTCATTTACCAGAATAATTCACACGTAGGCTCTTATTGGTTTTGAATGTTAGTCTCAAAATAGTGCTGATTATTGGTTCTGAGTGATGCGCTTTGTATTTCGATCATTTAAAATTCATTCGCTTTATGAATAATTAAAAGCGCGCAAGACAATTTTAAATTCGCCTGTGTCTGCACTCCGAATTGCGCGAGGTAATTATTCGCAATTTTATAATCGTCACATCGGTAATGAGGATCGGGGGTCCATTACAAAGTTTAAATGTGCGCAATAACAATAAAGTGGTAAGTAAACAGTAAAGTGTTAACGTAATAGTGTGTTTAACATTGCCGTAAGGATGCTATTCTAAAGTGCATTATTAGCAATCGATGGCTTTGCGGGTGCATCAAAAAGACATTATCGTCGATTTTCTTCTGCATCTTTATTGCACTTTTTCGAAGTTTGACATTAAAACTGGAATTTTCAAACGATCATTTTGGAGCGTTTTAACGGATGCAAAGCTGTAACGAGTTATTGAGATTCGTATCTGCTTGCTTAATGCAAGACTAACGAAAATGTTGCTTTTTCATTAAAATCAGCGGCAATGATTTCATTAAAAATTCATATTGTGCTCTAAAAAAAGGTTCCAAGAACTTCTATGTCAGCACAATTGAATTAATTTTCGGTATATTGACAGTTAAAAAAAAATTTGTTCAATCTTTAAAAATAGGTAAGTAAAGATAACTTTACAATTATAGTACTCAATAAGTAATGTGGTTTCATAATGTGCTAAAAGGTTTGAAAATGAATTTTGAATAAAGATACTTTTATTAAAGAGTTGGCCATTCCCTGCTTAATATTCTCTTTTATTATTATACAATAAACATATATATTTTGAGTATTGACCTACTTCAATAAAATACTCCTGGATACATATCCAAACCAGTTTACGATCCCATTTCCGTCCCCAAAACCCCAGAATAAAGCATCTTCAAACCTAACTAAAAACCTCCTTGCAAATTAATCACCTCTGCCTCAAAAACAGCTTCACCCCTATACACCACACATCCGCTCATCGCTACCCCGCAAAAACAATAAACGCGCCCAATCAATCACTCCCCCAAGCACGCAGCATGCAGTACTCACCTATATACAGGCATCCGATCCCGTAAAGAAAGAAGTGCGAGCAGGATATCGAGGAGTACGCGACGAGCAGCGACAGCACGTAGCACATCAGCGTCTTCCCGTAGATGTTCCTCAGCTCCGGTATGATCACGTAGACCAAAAAGGTGACCGCGAGAAACGGCACCGACAGCATGTAGCCGATCCTCACCGCCCAGGGGGCCTCCTCCACCGTCGCCGACACCTTCTCCAGGCAGGCCAGCACCACCAGTCCCTCCCCCCTCCCCACCTCGTG
This sequence comes from Ormyrus pomaceus, assembly GCA_900474385.1. Taxonomy (NCBI): domain Eukaryota; kingdom Metazoa; phylum Arthropoda; class Insecta; order Hymenoptera; family Ormyridae; genus Ormyrus; species Ormyrus pomaceus. Next base: position 12,692 of record UCOM01000480.1, read on the forward strand.
GTCCACGCAGAACCTGCCGACCCTCAGCAGCCCGACGACGGGCAGCCACAGGCTGCCGTTCTCGTGCAGCTCGTACGCGTCCTCGGGGAACAGCTCCGGCCTCAGGTCCATGAAGACGTGGTCGCTGTCGCACTCGGGGCTCTCGATCAGGGTGAACCAGGCGCCGAGGTCCGCCGCCCCGAGCAGCTTCTCCCTCAGCCGCGGCGAGGCCCTCTCCCTCTCGAGGATCAGACCACCCTCGACCGTCCGCCGATCCGTCGCCTCGACGCACTTCTGCCTGTGCAGGGCGTCCGAGACGATCTCGCCGAGGGGACAGCACTTCCTCAGGCAGGGCTTGGGGGCGACCTCGCAGATGCAGCCGCGCGTACCGTTGCCGTCGTGCCAGTGAGTGCCCGGCGGGTAGAGGTGCTCGCCGAAGGCCAGGCTGCCGTCCGGGTGGCGGAGCACCTGGCCCTCCTCGTCTTCCGGGATGCCGATCGATAGGTTCGGGGGACAGGGGGACAGCTCGCTGCTCGCGTTCTCGCAGATGATCGGGGGCAGGGTGAGATGGAGCAGGGGGAGGACGAGGAGGAGGTCGAGGAGCTGCATGACGGAGGCGGGTGATCAGAGGGGACGAGGCATATAGGAGAGGTGTCTCGAGAGTCGGGGAGATGAAAAGTAACTGGAGTAGGATTGTTTATCGGCGCAGTTCGCCGGTGAGAGATAAGAGCCCGCGAAGCAGGTCGGAACGGCGCTTTGATTGCTGCGCTCAATCGTCAAGTTTAACGAACGATACGAGAAAAGTCTTCGGTCTAAAGGTTGAGCTCCGCGATAAAGGCTCCGATTCGCAGCAGTGCCGCGGCGAGCATTACAATCGTCGCACGCAACAATTTCAATTGCACTGTATAAGCACCGAGGGTAGCAAGAGGGAGAGAGAGAGAGAGAGTAACCGACCGCCCCTAGTCGCGGCGCGCGACCAACTGACGGCTCGGGATTTCGATTTTCCGCGTTCCCGCCAAACGCGGGCTGTAGGAGCCCGCGGACGACGCATATAGAGGAGAGCAGGCGGACTTCCGCGCATGACGGCCCTCCTTGCGCGCCGCTCCCGCGCGAGGAGAGGGACGGGCGGCAAAAGGAGTGGGACGGACGACGAGAGCCCCCGGACTCGCTGGTTTTCAGATGTGTTTTACGGCGAGGAGGGAGAGATTAATGCGGAGCCGCGACGAAAGGGAGGGCTGGTTTTATTCGAGCGGGAAGGCGGACGGGGTGGTTGTGACGTTGGAGGTGTACTTTTGGGGTATGGGGGGTGAAGGCGGATTGGACTGTTTCTTTATCTTATTAAATATTTATTGACGTATCGCAGGTGTGTTGCTCTCTTGGATCGCAGTCGAATAAATTTATCTGTGTACTTTGCAAAGTAAATCGTGTTTGAGTCTTATTTTACGAGGTACAGTAATATCCAGTAATATGCAGCTGGCGAGACGATGGATGTTTATTGATGACTACAAAGACGCTGATTGATTACAAAAACGCAATCCTTTCAAATGTTTTTCAGTGCTAAAATTGTGAATCACAGTCGGTGATGATTGTTGAGCTGAAAAGCTCATAACGTTACAATTTTTAACAAAGGTCTGAAGTTAAAGCAGAAATAGTAGCCACTGAAAAATGTCCGTGATTGAAAGATACCTTATCAATCTCTTGTAATATTAGTATCAAGCGAATGTTTTTATTGCGATAATGTTCAAGTATGTAATTTCATTTTTAGTACAACGGTGAGTAATAATTACAGTTGAATCACAGCCAGATAAATACGTGCGTGTGGACAAGTACGTTTCAATACGTTTACGTTATTAATAAGGCCGCTTTATTAAATGGAGTAAACAGCCGCTCGAAAGATGCAATATAACATATCCGTTGAAACGCAATGCAAAAACGACTGGCGATTCTATCGAGCATAAATTTAACTCGTTAAAATTGATGTGAAGTAGTTTCAGCGTCCATTGAAACTGATGGCTATTTTGCGTTTACTGAAAATTCTCCAAAAATATCACGCACTTTGAATTACCCAACCAAACTTTTACTCCCTCCCAAAAACCAATTCCACCGCCTATAATTACCCACATTTCCCAAAAGCCTCGGCTCCAAAATTAAACCCCCAAAGAACACCGCGTCCGTCAGCCCAGAAGGTACAGGTCTCCGTAAATAAACAGCGGAGTTATATTTCTCCGGCCTTATCTGCCGCGGCCATCGAGCCGATAAGGGCTCCGCTCTTTTTTTTCTCTTTTTCAGGCTGCTTCCGGTAGCGGCGCGAGTCGTCGCCCACCTCTCGGACTCGAGGGGGGCACTGCGCCGCTTATCGCCGCTCGCCAATCGCCCAGAGTGCACCACTTTACACGGATTCGCCGTCGGCGCGAGAGCGACTTTACCGACTAGCTGCGGGACGATTCGAATTCGGAGCGGTGATGGGAGGGGAGGGTTTTTTGGTCTGATTAACGAAGTAAAGTTAGAAACGGTTGGAAGCAGTTTTTGGCCGATTCTTAGCTTGTTTTGTAGTTCACAACGACTGATTGTCATTATTTGTTGTCATTATCAAATGATTAAATATAGTTTGCTCATGAATATTTCGGTGTAATGATATTTTATCTTTTAAAATGATTTTCCAATTGTCTTTATTTAATTTAAGCATCAATTTTAACTAAAAAAAAGCTCCATTTAAAATAAACGTTGACCAGTCCAACTGGTTAATTTTGTTAATTTTGGTCAATTTTGGGGTAGCTGATTGTTTATTAGCATTCGAAGCGTTATTCATTTCAGACCGAGAATATTTTGCGCAAATACTGCCGTAAAACTTCTGGAACGAAAGAGGGAGCGATGCTTCGAGCGTGCAACATGACGTTTATCACGGAAGGAACGCGTTTTTTTTCGGCTACACGCACATTAAGAAGGATAAATAGCTTTCAAAATCGAGGACTGAAATTCACTCAACGCTAATTAAAAATCTAATTATAACCATCACTATTGTTAGATTTTAATTCGTTCTTTTTACAGTATAACATGCCGTTTTTAAGAAAATTGGCTACCCTCCAAAACTCCACCGATCCATCAATCCCCCGAACATTCCACCTTTACAACTATACCCACCGAACTAAACACTTCAATCTCCCGAAAGCCAAGTCGAAGCCTCCATTCCCATGCAAACGACCCGCATCCAAACCCGGCCCCTTTAAAACTCGCCGCCGCCGCGCCTCCAGTCCCAGTCCGCACAGCATTTCCCCGGCGCACTTCGGAGAGGCGGACACGCGAGCCGCCTTCTTTTTTACGGCCGCTTTACGAGAGGCCCGACGTATCATTAGGTTAATTTCGCCGCGCCGCCGAGTTCACGCACCGGGCACCTGATGGATAAAGCTGTAATTACGGCGCGGTTTTTTTTTGCGGCGCGGCGCGGCTTTCGCTCCCGTTTTCAGGCGACGCGGACTTCGTTGGGTAAGAGGATAGGACGTTGGTCTCGATCACTTTTGTTCGAGCGGTTTTCTTGCGGGGGAATCGGCGCGATTGGCTGAAAGTTTTGCACTGATGGAGCTGCGTTTAGTCAGCGGTTCGTTATCTGTTTCAGCGATGCGAGGCAAGCAATAATTGAAATGTGTACAGTGTTATGGAATAATTTAAAAACAGGAAAGTTGGGAAAAGAGGTGTTTCGAGAGTTTTACTAAAGGAATTTTTAGTGTGTAATATATTGCTTCGCTTGTTGTTTGTCGAAATATTAATGGTTTGAATTTATAAGTGGCGAGATAATTAGCCGAAGTAGTTTAAGGTCACCGTGATCTAATTACTCTCTCTCTCTCTCTCTCTCTCGATTGTTAATCACATTTTTCAAATGCCTCCTAATAACTCGGATGCTTTATAACGGACTCGTAAATTTAAAAATCTCGTAATAAAGAGCAGCTGTGAAATCACCGAAAAAACATCTTAATTTTTACAGCGTCACCTAAAAAGCGCACTCTTTGAAATCAATTATGTTTCTCTTGGCTTCGCGTCAGCTGTATTCTCAATTCCTCAAACAAACGCAGCAGGTGGAATTTTCGCGCGATAAACCTAATTTCGAACAAACCTTCCTCGATACATCCAAGACGCAAAAATTCGACGCGATCCATAATACGACGAAAATTAAGTATATATATAATAACGCATCGACGCTCCTCCCCCCGCACTCGTGTCCACTTACATAATTCGAGTGCAAACGGGAGAGCCGCAATCTTATCGAGGTCTCGCCTCGACGGACGTCTTTCTTAATCAGCGGATCTCCGCGAAAAAAAGGTCGACCCCACCCCCCGAGTAAACCCCTCCTCCGCGCGCGTCGGTCAATTTGCTTAGCGATACGGTGCTTGTTGACTTTGGCTTCGAGTGGGGTCTGATTAAGGCGCGTGGAAAATTTATCTCTCTCTCTCTCTCGGCAAATTTGCACTTGCTTTCGCGCCGTTACCTTCTTAATGCGCGGGTAATTAGGAGATGCGGGGCCCTTTGGCTTGACGGGCTTCTTTGTTCGGATTTTAGATCTGTGCAAACGTTCTTTAATTATGCTAAGTGACCCTTTTTCATTTTTTAAAACGATGCTTTGTTAATTAAGTAAGTTATTTATTTGATTTTAATGAATGAGGCTGGAAAGCGGAAAAAATGAAATGTTGACTCTTCGGCGTTCAATAATAATCACGGAATTTCTTCGCAAATCTATGACGGTTTGTTACAAAGAAAAATTGACACGGTTTATCGAAAATGTTATAAATTCCTTTAAAAAAATCAAAAGTTAATCTCGAACTTGCCTCCGCACGTGGCCACAGTTCTAAAAGTTATATACAATTACACAATTGGCGAACGATAAGAAAATAATCTCGTGAAAGTTCACGAGCATAATTTTTTCCGGCAATTTCTTCGCGGGAAACTTTCTATACGCAAAGCAATGATTTACGCGTCACGAAGCGTTTGATAACTTTTAAAAAACATGCTTTCATATATATTAGCAGCTTTTTATTCCCCTTGAGCTTCACACTTGCGCGCCACGTGATATTAGACAATATTCTTGAAATTGCGGAGATTATTTTCGAGCGTAAAAAAGTAACGGCTCGGACTATTGTCAGCTTGAATAAGAATTTCAATAGGTTTTGAAATCACAGAGAGTTTTTGCTTTAGGAATTCGCGGTAATGTTTCAACGCGATGCAAATTCGTGTCCATATAAGAACAGATATTTTAAAATTTAAAATTCGTAAATGTTGTATTTACCTGCTGCTCATAAAGGCAATATTTTCGACCATTTGCGCATTTCTGACAAAATAACTTAAAGACTTGATTGAGAAAATTGAACCACGTTCTGCAATTTCTTACACTTACCGAAAGCATTTTTGTACTACACATAGAGAAAAGCGTTTTAGAACAAATTACTTATTATACACTTGCCAGTAACTCGAGGATAGCCTTTTTAGTCATGGTGAAAATTGTTATCCTATAATTCTTGTTATAAAATTTAGGAATTTTAACCAAAATAAATTATTGAACCTATTTTAGTATATAAAGAAGTAACTTTCATTACTTACGAGTATAATAGTAATTTGTCTTAAGACGCTTTTTTCCGTACATTCTGTCAAAGAAATTTAAATATTTCCACAAGAGAAATCCCCATGATTAATCCAGCTCTAACAGAGAAGCTCAATTCTATTTTCGTTTATAGCGGGTAGTGCAGCCTCTCGTTCCGCGTTTACGACACTGGAACTTTCTCGCTTTTCCCTGCCGAAACAATAAACGGGGAATACTTTCGCGCGGCAAATCCCGCTGATTAAAGATCGGAAAATCTCCGAGCATATTTAATTAAATCCGCGTCGCGCCTCGAGAGGGAAATGAAAAACAACAGCGCCGCCTTCGGAACGGACGTCCCAGACGTCGCCCGGGCCTAATTTGCGCGTCTTCTCCGCACGCTTCATTGGCAGTGCCGCGTTACGAAGATTGAAAGCAATCAAAGAGAGGAGAGCGGCGCGTCACGTACTTCGAGAACAACCCTGCGATTGCGGTTACGTGCCGGGACGGCTGCGCGCTCCGACGAATGTCGCTCGAGCTAATTTTCAAGCCAAATAAAGGAGGGAGCGTTACAGGTCGTGAACTCGGAGAGCTTTTCTGAATCGTGGCGTTTTTTCGGGAAGACGTTTGCGGGGATGGAGTGTGTTTGTTTGGAGGAAATTCAAGTAAACTCATGTATACTTTACTTTTAAATATTTTAATTTAAATATATTATTGCCGTGTGTCAAATAAGAACGTATGGGAGTAGGCCTCCACACGATCTTATTTGGCTTGCAACAATCAATAATATCAAATATTTAAAACTAAAGTTTGAAACTCGCAATAAGTAAGAATAAATTTAATTAAATTAAAATTAAAATAAGAATAAGTTAAATAGTTTTTGTTTCTTTATATGTTTAATAAAAAACAATAATGATATTCAGTATTAAATTGTGTCATCTTTTATCTTTGAAAGAGCACACAGTTGAAGAAAGCCACGGTCATTTATATGCAAAATAGGAACGACAAAGATTTATGGTAACAAGAAATGTTGCAGCAAGACAACGAAATAGAATGTATTTAAAGTAAAGGATATATCCTTAGAAGAAATGATCTGAATAAGCAGGTTTCGAGTGCATCACGTGTACTTGAATAAAGCTTTTTTGTGAATGCATAATTGTTGAGCAAACAACGTAAATTCAAATACAATTAACTTTTAGATTAACGTTACTTCTAAAATAAAATCATAATACTAATGATAACTACAATTAAAGCGACTCATCTGGGGTTCAGATTTCCTTAACTGAATTGCCGAAAGGATCGAAGAAGTAGCGGTCTGATTGAACACCAACTGACATTGAATTTCTATTTACACAAGCTGACCCTATTCCGTGCTCTATTCCTCAGTCTAAAATTTACAGGTAAAAGTAAGTAAGGTAAGCAAAAGAGAATTACTTGATCGGTTGTGTACTGGCGCCTCCGTTGCGTCATGACATCACCATGATTTCATTCCCTAAATTGATATAAATAATATTGTTGTATATAAATGTCCTAAAATGAATGAATCGACAACTATTTTGTTTTTGTTTTTGTTGATTTTGTATTCTGGTATTATCATGATCAGTCGTTTAACCTTCCAATACTTTTATTGAATAAAGTATTATTTTATTCGTAAAGTTGTTTATTTATTTGGAGATCGTAATATTTTGGGGGATCGTCCGGGATTGAAAAATTGAAGAATTTAATAAGTCGGGAAAAATGCAGCGAACGCCAGCTTAGAAAATTCCGCTTCAAACTAAGACAAGAGCAATGATTGCTGCTGATATCGCTGCAAAAGACCCCGGCAAAAATCATCAAAAGGAGAATAAAAATTTGGAAAATTCAGGTAACATTAATCTGAATAAGACTAATGCAAGTCTTAAAAATTTAGAAAACTCGAATGTTCTTCCGAAAAGAGTAGCCCCTAAAATTAACCCAAAATAAGCGTATTCCTATGCATTCTGATCCGCTGAATACGAATATGATACTCAAAATTGGCGCAAATTCAATTATCATGGTGAAAACCATAAAAAATCCATAAAAATCGTAATTTTTTGCATTTAACTCCGTTTACTATGCACTGAGGAATTGGAGTTGAATTTGGTTTTTTGTTGAGTAAATTGTAACGGAAGCTCATCTTCAATTAGTATACAACTCGACATACATTGTAAGACCTTCTATACATTATAAGTAAGCCTTTATACTTTGATAAATTATTTCTTTGTACTTAACATAATAATATTTGTGATTTTGTAATAAATGGTCCATCAGTCCAAAAAATGACCATCTTGATTGTCTGAAAAAATAAAGTACATTTTGACATCTGCCAATTTTTACACCAGTAATAATAACCAAAAACGAATGGAAACACTTGACAAAGTTGCAGCGATATTACGCCTTGCGGCGAAAATTATCAGACCCCACTAGAAGTTTAAAAATGAAAGCCAGTTCGAGTGGGATCATCGTTAATGACTTTCTCCGCAGATAAATGGTATAAACACGATAAGATAACTAATTTTCAGCGATTATCTGCCAAATATTTTTATTAAATCCCAATAGTAAACACTTCGTGGTTGGTAAAGACATAATTGATTTTTAACCGAAGATTAATTTTTTGACGAAAAAAAATAGTATATTTTCTTTAGCTTAAAAAAGAAATCAACGCAAACTTAAAAAATTAAAATTCTTCTCGGACGAAAGCCTTTAATGGTATTGCTGTATGAATTCCACTTATTAGCATTATCTGCATGCTTCCACAAAAGGAGTGCGCGACTCTACATTAGTATACTAATAAACCCGGTTCATTAATAGGATGCAAATTCCTTTTGAGATACGAGAATTACATTGACAGTCGAGTTTAGTAACACGTAGTACACGGACTGTATAAATAATATCATTTTTTTTAAAACGGATGTCGGTAATTTAACATGCAATTCTACGGTTAATCAGTAGGCTTCTACCAAACATTTTTATTGATTAAATTGATTGTTTCCGGGCTAACGTATTAAAAGGCATACTTAAATAAACCTCTTCCTTTAATATTGGATACAAAGTATCTTCTTTCAGTTAAATATTATACCAAGCACATAATAGCAGCAGTAACAAATTCATCGGATACAAAATTTTATGGCTTGCCGTAAAAAAAACAAAACAAGCAACGGAAAATCACTCAATTAAGTAAAAAATGAAAACACTGCAAATTAAAACTTCTAATGAACAGCGAAATAGCTTACACTTTACTGAGAGTTTAATTACTGCCTCTCTTGCATTTGTAATTGGAATTACCTTCTCTAATAAACGCGATATCTCCAGATAAAACTGCAGGCATTCAAATTTCGATTCTAAAGAAACGCGCTGAATTCAGCCGATACTCCATAATACCGATAAAATAGCGGCTTGCTTTCCAAATTCTTCGTACCTATTCTCCAAAAGTCTCCGATAAAAACATCCTTCCCCTTCGGGAAATTCTCCAGTGACTTAAATTCCCACCTTTGAATCAGTTCTTACAAAAACAAAATTCCCCCGAAAACGCATAAGCTACACGATCGGTTACGATAACCCCAATTCCACGGAAAAGGTTATAATCTCCAGCCAGCGAGACTTCTCCAATCGTCGAAAGAAAGTTCTCGCCGGGGACGATTCCCGAAATCGAGCGCCGAGTCAAACAGCCGATATAGCCAGCTGTTCGCTCCTCCTCCTCCTCCTCCTCCTCCACCGCTGTCGGAGCGTCGGCTCTCGCAGCGCCGTTCATAATATAACCGAGCGGCCGCCGCTGCCAGGGAGTCACAAGTCGTGAGCCGGCGAGCAGTGAGCATCGAGTCCGAGTGCAGTGTTGCAGTACATAATCCGCTCGCAGCGGGACGATGAGAGGATACAGCTGATCGGTGATCGAGACGCTAACGGTGAGTTACTTGCCGCGGGGAGAGCTGTGCGCGTTCTCGAGGTGAATTCCGGTGTAAAAGTGGATTGGAACCAGTCGGAATTTAAGTAGAACGGATATCGATGTTTGAAAAGTAATTTTTGGAATTGTTAAAGTTAAAGTTGAAGAATTTAGTTTTAAAGTTTTAAAGTAACGAGTTCATTCGATATTGTGGTACTTGGCGATTTATTTCATCATTCGGTAATTTTTTATTTAAAAAGTATGTAAAAAGCACGTAAAAAGCTTTACAATACAAAAAAAAGTGATTAATTTTGTGCAGATAAAGTCTTCATTCGTTTGACACGAATACTTAAAAGTAGCTCTTGTGTCTTAGATAATAATTTAAATTATTGCATGTTTCCTTTATAAGAAAAACGTTTAAGTCACATTGATTTATGCAAATTACAGTTTTATAGCAGATTTCAAATGCAAAAAAAAACCTCAATCTCACTGACGCGTAACTTCAAAAAAAGAGATTGTAAACAAAGGCGAAAAGTCGAAAAAGAAACCTGAAAATCGTGTCGAAACTGCAGAAAGAAAAAACTGGAATTTGCATTAAACTTGTTGCACGTACGCACAATGTTAGCACGTGCAGCTCTCGGCGCAGCCATAGTAAGTAAAAACCAATCTCTGTTTCGTTTGACAGGTTTGCTCCACCATAAATTTCTAATCGACCAAACCGGTTCTCCCGGCTCTTTCGGTGCCTGCACGGAGATCCATATAATTTTCGCGCGAAAACGACGACGTGCGCCTTGTTGCGATCGTTCGGGCTCCGTTTCCCGGCAGTTTTCAACATAATGACGAGGGAAAAGCTGACACGCAACTGCTCCAGGCAAGTATACACATATATTCCAGCGAATTTTTCTGTAATCGGGCATATTCTTTCCCGCCGATTAGATATATACAGCGCGCCGAAGAGTTCTAATCTCGGGGGCATTTCACGTTCCGTAATCGTGATCGGCCGCGGCGCGGAGGCGTATTATAAGTATATTAAATCATCGCGGGTAAATAATTAGCTCGTGCGCCTCTTATCGGTTAAAGTAAAGCAGGCGGCAACAAGTAAAAACTGCACTTTTTCCCGCAGTTTGTTTATACTTTCGCCGATCTATTAAAATCTCATTAAAGTCAGCAATTGCAAGCCTGGCACGAACGGCTTGGCTCGCAAAAAACGTGCGAAAATTCTAATCGCAGAAAGCGCTGACTTATCGAATTTCCCAGCTCGAATCTCAGCACAGTTACACACATTTCGATTAATCGCCAATAACCGGACTCGGCCGCTTTCCGCCACGCATTTAGTATAAATATCGAGCGCCGAAAGATATCACTTGACCCGTCTGCGACGATATATCTTTCCTCGAAAAAAGGCGCGCGGTGTCAACAAACCCACCTCTCGAGAGGCCGCAAACAATCACCCGGAAATTGCCTGCTGCCGCTGCCGCTCCGACGCTTTATCGGCGATCACGCGTTCGTTTCATCAGAAACCCCGCGAAGTATTTTTCCCGCTGACGAAAGATCTCCGCGCGGGCAGCCGAGCGTGCACAAAGGCCCGCGGCGTTATCAACAAGTCGGCGCGTCTCGAGAGATGACACGACCCCCCCGGGAGCGAATTAATAAGCCGCTTTATCGCGCCGGAGAGGGAGATAAGGCGGCGAGGAACACGCGTTTCGCTGCCTCGTTCGGCGATTATTCTCAAGGAGTCTCGCGCTGCCCGACGAGATGGCTTGGTTTAGTTTGCTTTGCGGCTGGATCGTCTGCTGCTTTCTCAGCCAGTTGTTTGGATTTTTGTGAGTATTCGAGAGAGCCAGGAGGTTATTTATTCGAAATTCAAACAAATAATTAAAACGTCCGACGGTCCAGACGCCAAAAAACCCAAGCGTATATTACACAAAGAACAGCTCGAAATCAGCAAAGTCTGGCGATAAGACCTCAATTGGCAGAATAATCCTCCTCTCTTTTTTCGCTCGCTCGTTAATAAAACCCTCTCCTCGCGCTCGGCTCCTCGAGAGATCTCGTGTCGTAACCGCCTCGCCGATTCCCGGTACGCACTTGGCAAAAATGTGCATCCAGTTTACGCGACGCGGAGAGGAGAGGCGGCAACGTGCACGAGCTTCTCTCGGCGGCATTGGGCCGCGCGCGAAACTGTTGCGAGAGCGCACGTGACGGGTCACGTGTTCGCTCGGTCGGCGCTCGCGCGAACGAACCTCTATATCGAGCGGGAGAGCCGACGGGGAGCGCGGCGATTTCTGCAGTCGATGTGTGCTGTGCGCGCCGAGCTTGATCCGCCGCCCGAATCCGCGGTCTTTCCCTTAGAAGGCAAGTGCGCTCGACACGTTACACGCTCCACCACGTTATGTGTAATTTGTTTTTTTTTTTTTTTTTTTTTTTGAACGAAAAAATAAACTGCATGCACGTGCTTGCGCCTCCTCTCGTCTCGCGTGCCGTTTCACGATGATTATTTACGTTCGCCGATATATCAATTGCTGATCGGAGCTGTTTTCTGATATCACCGATGGGATCTGGAGGTGTAGCTGGTGTTCGGCGAGGGACTTGGACTGCGCGCGGCAGCGAAACGGCGGCGCACGTTCGTGTAGAGGCTCAAGGTCACCGCGCCGCAATCTATCTTTCGCGCGACCTAGCGTTACTTAAGCCGCGTTTTCCAATCAATTTTTTTTGTCGACGCAACGCGCGGCGGATTTTGCTGCGGTTGGCGTTTTTTTTTTAATTAACGTCGCTAATTAATTCTGATGCTCGCGAGGATTAATTATAGTTATAGTTGGTATCAATTAACGGTAACCGAATAATTATTGCATTTAGATGAGAGGAGAATATATATGGATTTAGAGGAAAATTGATGTTTTATAAATATGGTTATCCTTGACTTACTTTAAATTTATTAAAAACAAAGATCGATAAGCGTCTATATAATGTATTTAAAATGCCTAAGGAATCCCGTTCGAAGCTTCTTAAATTACTCAATTCATATTTCATTCTATTCATTTCGAGTTTACAAACAAAAACTTTACATAAAGTGAATTGTATAAAATTGATTGTTATATAAACGAGTTATCCTTCATGACGCTTCAATTGCATAATAATTATCAATATAACTTTGTGTGTACCATACAATTCTAATGAATTTTTGCAACCAGTTTCTAACAAATTCATAATCATCAAAATCAAAATATTTTAGAAGCTAATAGTTCTCTTGATTAAAATCCTCTCAAATTAATCTACAAATCCGCGTAATTCCATCCCCAGCTGACTCCGTCGAGATATCCACCGATTCAGACCCCACAATTAAGGACCCGTTCGCCACACCTCCCGCGCGTTCGCCAACCAGCAGACTCGGCTCGAAAGTCGAACAATTGAGCGATTGACGGTGCCCCCTCCCCTCTGCGCTCGCGGCTCATCAGGCACGAAAAACAGGCGTTTCGCGCGTGGCTCGACTAGTATAACTCAAGACGTCGGCGCGCTTTCTCTTTCCGTTCTCGCGTTCTCCTCTGCGTATACAACACACACACACACACCGCTAACCTTACTCTCTTTCTCTGCCTTTACCGAAGGATGGCGAACCTGGACGAGGTGAAGATGGTCTGGAGGCTGGCGGACGCCGTCTGCTTCGACGTCGACTCGACCGTCATCCAGGAGGAGGGCATCGACGAGCTCGCCAAGTTCTGCGGGAAGGGCGATCAGGTGGCCAGTCTGTAAGTTCGTTGACTTGTTGCGACATGCGTGTGACTTCGGCGTTTTGAAGCAGCGCGCGCGCCCAACTTGTTTTGCCTCGAGGCGCTCCGAGCCCCGGTTACGCTTGCCAGCTGCCTGTTGTTGATTTCGGAAGGCGTCGCGGGGGTATTGCGCTCTTTTGAATGTTTTTTGTGTAGCTTGGAAGCGAAAAATCGGAGTGCAAGGTCTTTCCGCGGAGCGAGATAAGGCTTGCATTGTGGCGAGAACGGTTGCGCAAATTCAGATTTTTAGATGAAATTTTTAAATAAGCATCTTAATTAACAAAGTAACCCTGGTAGCAAGTTTCCGATAATATCGCTAGAATGTAGTTAAAATGTCCAAATCTAGCTAGATTCTAGCGATATTATAGGAAATTATCGGAAACTTGCTACCAGGGAATGCTGAAATATAATACTGCGAGTTTCACAAATGCATACCATCAAAAAAATTTGTGAAACATCAGGCATATTGTAGGATATTTGAAACTCCTTCGTCAAAAAGTACTAATTTTTGCTAAAAAAAGTTTGTTCTGCTATTCACGGGAGATTACTTTATCAAGACATTCGCTTTAATTCTAAATGTTCATTTTGCAGAAAAACGTTCCTCAAAAATTATTTCGTCTACCAGGAAAAAATCGTATACTAACTTTAATAATTAATCAAATCTATTATTCATTCGCAGCATTTTTTCCACAATTAATCCATTTATAAGTGAATACCAAACCGTAGCATAGAATCTCTTATTACATAAACAATTTTCTCCGTCACTGTAACTAAATCATTCTAGCCCCGCAACCATCAACGATCTCCCACCCATCACATATCTTACAGTACCTTCAAAAAAACTAAGCTTCAACCCACCTCATCAAAGCCCCATCCTCGCGAAAACCGACAATCCCGCGCGAGCGTAATCGGGGCCTCTCAGCTGATCGCGAGCTTAAAACCCGCCGCGCGGCCTTGTCAATTATTCGTTTCGGCGGCACGCGCCGCGGGCGCGCTCACCTACATGTATGCCTATCGGAAATTCACCCGAGATTTATCCCCCCTCGACTGGGAGAGAATCTTCCAGAGACCACACCGGGCGTCCGATTAATGCGCGTAGGCTTTTTTCGGGAGGAGATAACGGGGCCGCGCGCTGTTTGCTTCGCGCGAGGCAGGAGGTGGAAAAAAACTCCGGGAAATAGGACTCCTCCGTTGTTCGCCGATCGTACGATGTTTCGCGCGAAGGCCGGCTAGATAAAGCATGATTTCGTGTTTTGTTCGTTTGCGGGCTTGAAAAATAAAAAATAAAGCGCGCGCCGCGTCGCGCTCGAAAAACCGGCGCGCTTCTCCCGGCGAAAAAAATAAATTGAAAAGCGCGAAAATATATTGCGCTCGCGCGCGATATATAGATCTTGTCCGACGCAACTCGGCGAGGAGGTAAACAAATTACCACGAACCGACCGATTAACGTCAGCGCGCGGTGACGACGACTGGTGGGGTAAAAGTGTAGCTCGCGCATCCTTTGCGTGTTTGCGCTGGGCGCTTTTGCGCAACCGGTGGGTAATATCGCATAATTAGATTTGAGCGGAATTGCCGCGCGTTGACGGGAACGCAAAACAAGTCGAGAATACGTTGATTTCTGGATAATTATTGATGCTGCAGCGGTTGGCCTCGATTTATGCTGTTGTGCTACCGATATTGCTACCAAATGATCATTAAGAATGAAGCCTGAATGTTCAATAATATTTCAATTTTCATTTAAAATTTTGCTTGGAACTAAATTTTACAACTGCTAAATCTCTGCACAAAATTAGCAATTCAAATACTTCTTGTACCGATTGAAGGTGTTTTCGAAAATTTCAGAAGTAGAAAAAAATCACCAGCCAAAACCGGATTCTAACAAGCGTTTAAAATTAGCTAAATCAGACGATAAAAGTCGAGCCTCCATTGGCCGACCTTCACCGATGTCCAAAAATATCGAGAAACATCGAATTCAGTTGAACGGCAACTTTTGTCGATGTCAATGACAAAATAACTCTCGACCAATTGAGTTTTTTTTGTTTAATGTGAAAGCTATCCGGAAATAATGGCTCCAGATAAGATTATAGTAACAATTGTTGATCGATAATTTGATTTGCGATAAAGCGGACGAGAATTCTTTTCAAACGAGATATTCACATCGATTCAAATCAAATTTTACGTACAGATAACATTATATTAAATTAGAGTAAATCGTCGATAAAAAGATTGTTTATTAAGGTAAATTAAATATTTTTATACGACAATATTTCTGCGATAAATTACAATTTATCTTTACGCAAAGAAAGTTTCATTTCCAAACCAAGCAAATAAAAATACTTCTCCAACAGAATCGCTCGCATCCAACTCTGCAACCGCACTGTTATATCAGTTGTACCGCAAAGCTCGGCAAAAAGAGCGCCTTTTTCAGAGCGCCGTTAATCTCGGCACGTGGCTTCCGTCGTGGGAAAGTTAAAGAAACCGCTCGCCTAGGCGAAAACGCGCCGCGAGACGCGCGTCGCTTTCGGAAATTTTTTAACAGCTGCCCTGACGCAAGCAGGCAGAGCGCCGACAAACACGAGCCGCGCTGATGGGGGCGGGGAGAAGAAAAGCCGGCGCATGCCGGCCGAGGAAGCTACTCGTACGATGCCTTATATCGCGGCTGAGGTCAACAAACCAAGCTCTCGGACTGTTTGATCGGGTCAATTTTCGCCCGAGCTTCTCGGCGGGCCGAGATAAGAGTCGCGAGTTTGGTGAAAAAACAGTCTGGGCCTTTGGTCGGACGATTTGATGATTGGAATTATTGTTGATTTTGGATTTTGAATCAGTTCGTGGATGGATTTTATGTTAAATTACATTGTTGAATTACGACAAGACTTTTTATTATATATTATAAGCTTTTATTTTATAATTCTTTTTACATTTTCAATATAGCATATATATATTTCGAAAATTACATATTATTTTGAAAATTTAATAAAAACAAGGGAGAATTCTTCGCGTTGCGCTTTAATTTAACGTACAGTAACAGTTTATACAGACTACAATCCGAAACTTTCAATTTTAGTAGATTTTTAATACGATATACAACATTAACGTACCACATGATTGTACCCAAACTCGCATCGTTCGACTGCCTTCGCGAAAAAAAGACCATTAGAAAACTTGGCGAAGCAAAAATTAGTACTGTTAATAATTACCCTCCTACATCGTAGAAAATAAAATCATCCATATATATATTAATGCAATCTATGCTATAAAAATTATATACACAAAAATTCAGAGATACGCGCATAAATTATTGCTAAGTATACGTCGGCGTACAGGCAATTCTGCTTTCGTACAGAATTTTCAGCTGCGAATTAATTTGTCATTTCAGAACGAAACAGGCAATGCAGGGTAACATGACGTTCCAGCAGTCGCTGACAGTCAGACTAAACATTATTAAGCCGAGCCACAAACAAATCACAGAATTCCTGCGCACACATCCGCCAAAGCTGACGCCGGGCATCAAGTAAGCCTAAATATTCAGTTTATGCGTTTCGCCGTAAAGGTAAATGTCTTGGTTACTGATAATCTTCTATACAGTAGCTAAGGTTCGGTTATATTGTATTCGGATTCGGAAAGTTAAATTAATTAGTTTCTAATTATTGTACAATTGCGTGATTTACTTACTGGAAATGCTTCTAAATATTAGAAATGGAGATTTGTTGAAGTCGGTAATTTCATTCGTCGGTTAGAAATTTAAATCATGAGCCTGAAGTTTGCATTGCTGGAGTGCAACGAAAGTTTTAGAAAACTGATTATTTATTTTGGATCAAAATAACGTGAAAATAAAGATTTAGATATATAATTTGCCGACTTTCGACAGCTTTATGCAAAATTATTTCGTTGCTTTCTAACGATGCAAACTTGAAAGTCATTTTAAATCTCCGAACAATAATAAGCGATAAAAAAGTAATTGTAGTATTCATTATAACTTATGCTTTGAAGATTACTGTCATCATTTTTCTGCGCTCAACCTTTGAGTGGCACAAAATTTGTACAATAAAATTGTTATTATCATTACTCGTGACAGAAACGTTAATAGTTTTACAGGTTTTTCTAATCTGAAATTTTTAATTTCAGATCATTAATAACGGCCTTACAAGAGCAGAAGAAGCAGGTATTTCTCGTGTCGGGCGGTTTTCATTGTCTAATCGCACCAGTTGCAGCACAACTGAACATACCATCAGAAAACGTACGCGCAAATAGACTGAAATTTTACTTTAATGGTACGTAAATTATTCCATAACTTTTTTTTCGAGTTTAATATAAAAAATCTACAATATTTCAAGTCGATCACGTTTAGTCCATACTTTTCAATGATTATTAAAACTATCGTTTAAGCCTTGAAGAATCACAAGCCGTAGATAATATACTAATTTTAAGATTTGAATATAAATTTTATACAAATACACTAGACGTAGCATTACAACAGCCATAACTAATTTAACAGGAGAGTACGCTGGCTTCGATGAGAAGGAGCCGACGTCTCAGACTGGTGGCAAAGCCGAAGTCATTCGGAGACTGAAGGAAGAAAAGGGCTTCAAGACCGTCGTCCACATTGGCGACGGCGCCACGGATTTAGAAGCGTGTCCTCCGGCAAACGCTTTTATTGGTATGTACCTCTTTACATGAATGTTTACATGAAATTACCAGCACTTTTTCTTTGCAACGTAAAAGCTAATTACATTTTTAATTTGCCGTTGTTCATGATTTTTGTATAAATTTTTATCTAACGAAAGTGATTCAATTGATCGATGTATCGTTGGTAATCACGTTTTCAATTAGTTTCACAATAGCTACAAATCTATATAAAATCGCTAGAATACGAAAAGCATATTAAATTTAATTATCACAATTTTTCTGCCATCACAAGTAAATTTTTTCGTTACTGATATATTTAACGCTACAATATTAACGGAAGGTAAACATATTTTTGTTGCAGGCTATGGAGGCAATATCGTCAGAGAAAGTGTAAAAGCACATGCACCTTGGTTCATCATGGACTTTAAGGATCTTGAAGCGGCTTTATGAGCTTCGTTTAGTACAATTTAAGCTGAGAGTGTGAGATGATCGAGAGGATATGAATGTGTGTTAAAAAGAATCCAGAAAGAATATTTAAAAATATTTTTAAATGGAATGACTATTTACATAATATTTTTGTATACAGAGGTGTAAATATTACTGACAGTATTTTTGAGATAGTGACGCTGTTACAGATAGATGCGCGAGAGCATCGTTTGTTACTGTAACTGTAATATCGAATGTTGGTGAGTTCGGAGTTTTAATGATTGTTATCAAAAATACCGTGTGCAATAACGATTTTTGTACGAGAGTTACATAAATACATTTATGATTAAGTTAAATCGCTTAATTTTATTGACTCCCGCTTATTAGCAAAGTATTCTTTTATTTAGTTTATATCCACTTCAATTGCACTGCTGTGTTGTACAGATTCATTACTCAAAATGATTCATTTTTTTTTACAAATTACAAGCAAAAAATTTACAATTAAAAGATTTCTGTAAATCACCAACTTTTTAACTAAAAATACAATTTAATAATAAAAACAACAGCGACGTTCACCTTTTGTCCAATCTTTAACACCGCAAATTATTGACTATCACTGGTTGAAACTTCTTTTTCTCTCTTTTTCTGATCTATCCATTCTAATATTCTGGATTTGAGATCAACGTCCGATTTTACCATGTCCATTGTCAAAGGAGAACGATTAAAAGGGTCTGTTTGATCACTTAACAAGTGTCTAAAATAAAATACATTCAATAAACCAGATTTCATAAAGCTAAATGGTATAATAAAACTTTGGAAAAGTGTATTATTGTTACCTAGCAATAGTTTGACGATCAACAACAGTTTTCGATGACGGCAGTATGACAGGATCTGTCATCAATGTAGACATAATAGGATCGAGAAAATCTTCAGGAGC
The DNA here is from genome assembly GCA_900474385.1 of Ormyrus pomaceus. Lineage (NCBI taxonomy): Eukaryota > Metazoa > Arthropoda > Insecta > Hymenoptera > Ormyridae > Ormyrus > Ormyrus pomaceus. Next base: position 31,885 of record UCOM01000480.1, read on the forward strand.
GTCATTCAAAATTTCTTCCTCTTTTTTCTTTTGCGTCGCAACTAATTCCACTTTCTTCGCGAATTCATCAAGTTTACTTAAGATTCCTACTCCACCGATACGCACTGCAAAAAATTTACAAATTGTTATAGTTACAAAAAAATATATTAATAAATATTTTAACAAAAATTAATTATACCCAAGACATCGTCAGCTAACTGAAATAGTTCTGGACTATAAGATCGTCCATCCTGAGATACGGCAAGAGTAAAATTGTCATTATTACTCAAATTAATGTATATTTCACATATATTTAATACCAGGTTGGCTGGATTAAAGTCATACTCTTTTTGGTCTTTGACCTGCAAAAGTAAATAAATTAAATATTGATAAAATATTAAGTCTAAAGTTGATAATTACAATCAATCTCAAATTTACTTTTAAATTTTTCTTGTTTGGGCCCACTAATTGTAGAAGAAGGTAATTTAACATGGCTGCTATTCTATCTACCATTGTCGGATGGCAAAATATGGACTTTTTTTCAGTTGTAAGTAATTTCAAAGTTTGTATTGTTTCTCTACCTAAAATATTATCAAATCTAGCAATCATTCCTATATGTTCAAGGTAGTAAGTTTGCTGTTCCCTTTCTTGCTGAGGAAGTTTATCCCACTCGCCGCTATCCCTATAAATTTATTTAAATTACGCATATATTAGTGAATAAATATAGGCTTATAATTTAACTATATATACCTTGCATTAATCATTTGCCTTAGTTGTGCTATGTTAGTAAGGGCATCGTCGAGCAAAAACACAGCATCATTCATTAAAAGATTAACAAATCTCAAAAAAAGAGGGGGCTGAACTGCTTCCATGTTATTCTCTGCTTCTTGCGCCAATTGCCTAAGTATAATAATATAAATAAAGAAACAATGTAACTTACTATAACTATATAATGTATACTAACTTAAAAATATTTCGATGTTCTGGAAGTTTCCATAAATAGGCCATTACAACGTACATTGGTCGACGGTAATTAAATTTTTGTTCAAATTGAACACTTTGACCAGTCATTTCAATACTTACAAAAACGTGTAGTAAGTTTGGTACAATCTACAAAAAGTATCAAGTTTATAATATAAAAACTTTATGTTATGTAACTAATATTAAATACAAAAAATTTATTTACCATTTGTCTATGAGGATGTTCGACAAAAAGTTGCTGTCTGTGGAATGTTCCAAGAGTCTGTACACTCTGATTATTTGTGTCTTCATTACTTGGCAGCAAGGCTTCTAGACCTTCTGCTAAACTTGCACGTAAATGTGGATTGTAAAGTCGAGAAGGTGATTCCATTAAAGCAACGACCTGAATAAGATTTTTACATTAATAATTATAATAATTTTACACATTAAATTAATTTACAATGAAAATGAAAATAGTAAATTATAAATTATGATGAATAATTATAAATTATAATAATGATAAATTAAATTAAGCAGTACCTCCGTCAGAACAGGATGTAAAAAACTTGGACCTTGCTCTTCAAAAACATTAGGGCACCACCGCCGAAGAAAACATATGAAGCTAACGGTGTTTTCAACTACGAACTCGGGAATACATCTGCAGGATATAAATAATTATAGTTTTCTAAACATTAACGCTTTAAATTTGGTTTGCTTTGAAAGTATACCTTAAAGTTTCAGGAATTGTGTCAGCTAAAGGGAATGTAATGGGTTTACATCCATTAGGAGCGTAACTATCTTGGTTTGCTTCTGATATTACGTGTACATTTACTTGCATCAACCAAAAAGCAGTTGCTGAATGAAACTTTGCTAACAAGTTAAGTAATTCTGGGACTAGCAAACTAGCTCTTACTGTCAAATACCTAAGAATTACATACAATCTTATTAGTTTTAATTAGTAATCATTTCTTAAACTATATTTTAGATTTGTAAAATATTACCTTGACATTTCACTTTCTAATCGTTGTGTTAAAAACTCATTGACCCCAGAATGATTACCTAATCTAGCATCATTGTATAATCTCTGAATCCTCGCTAAGTCCTGACTTAATCTGTAAACGAAAAATTTGAAATTTTAGATCGAAATTAATTGGATTTTAATAATTTAAAAACTTCGATTTTTACTTAAACAATTTTTCTAAAACAAGGCGGTATCCAAGATCAAGAGCACGATGCGTTATGAAAAAAATTTCCGTCACAAAATTATACGAGGTAGCAATTAGACGAGTTTCACCTTCTGGAGTGGGAATTAAACATGTCACATTACTCATCCCCGTCATATGCATACCCCTATCTCGTCTTTCATCATCATTTTTCGCCTATAAAATTGTTAATATGTTTTTGAAAAACATTAATTGATCCAAGATAAGTAATAATTGTTACATATTATATATTTATATTAAAGTACCTCAGCAGCACAATAAGTAGGATCTATTTTTACAATTTTTATGTCATTTGGCTTTGAACAAAACGGTTGACAAAGTCTTAATAGAACATTTCCTAAGTTAAGCATAAATCCATCAGACACTGTGGTAACATCAGCAAAACCTAAATTATTATGCGAGTTCCATAATTTTCCGCGACCTGCATTACTATGCAAACAATCTCCTAACCATTGTAGAGTTAAATGGCGTACTTCTCCTGAGCACTTAAATAAACTATGAAAAACTTTATGCATTGATTCACTTATTGCATCTATTGCTGAAAATACTTGTCCTTCTATTATTGAATTCTGCTAAAAAAATAATTTGTAAATTAATAAAATTTATTTTAAAATGTTTTAAATACTTTAATGTTTATTAAAAACCTTTAGAAATGGTTTGTCATAAAACTCAAATGGCCCATCAGGTGATTTAGGAAGACAGCTAAGACTTAATATTGCTCCTAATAATGTATCTGCATAGGTTTTTCCCAGTCCACCAGACTTTACAGTACTGTGCTTAATAATGAGTTTCCCTAATGGCTCTAGCGAAGCAAATGTTGTCAAAATACAGAACCAATATTGCTTAAATATAAGAAGAGTGCTTCTTGCTGCCTCTGCATGAAGTACATTAAGAATTGGACTAAATGCTATTTTAATAACTTCTTCCTCTGATCCCTTATTTTCTAAACATAAATTTTCAACTATTCCAGCAATAAAAGATGACAATTCAGCACCAACAATACCACCATCCATAAATAATAGAATTAATTGGTCATGAACCTGAAAATAGGAAACATTTAAATAACTTAAAATAATAACTAAAATACTAACTGTAGTTTCGTTTTAATATTAATAAAAATTTTCAAATCCTATAATATAATAAGTTGAAATACTACTATTAAAAAATTATTATTATGCACCTCTTGTTCAATAAAAAGATCAGGTTCTTGTAAGGCAGTGCTAACATCACGCATAATAATTTTTCGAATATTTTCAACAGTATCATAGGAACCATCACTAACTCTATATCTTTGTAATCGGCAGTAACTTTCAAATAGATATGGTACAAGTTCAGTTTGAACAACATGACTATCCAAATCTTGACCTTTGGTGTTTTCTTTTGAAATTAGCTTAGATTCAGGTTCTGTTAGCAATAATCTTTCAAAAATTGCATGTTCTATAGAATCCGAATCGATAAATACTAATTGTCTAGTTGGCTTTTTTCTTTTTTCATGCTGCATTGTAATTCCAAAAACATCTGCAATTAGTTCATTAAGTCGTTCATCTCTTTCAGACTCTTCAGAATCATGTACAATTTCAGAATTCAAATTTTCAGCTTGCACTTGCTCCATAGACTGCTCTTCAGTGTTTACATTTTCATCAGAGTTATTGACAACAGCTTCACTTTGATTAGAAAAAGTTGCAGCATCATTTACTGATGTAAATAAACCAGCAAATGGATTGCTTTTAATGTTATCTCCCATTTTGCTGAGCCCTCTAATTTTTATTATTTGTCACAATCATTAAACCTAAAAATTTGGTAAAAGTAGTACAAAAAGTTTCTTGAAGGTTATAATCGAATTTAAAAACGTATAAAAGAAGTTACATGACAAATGTCATTGCTGATACACAAACGTTCTGGCACAAATAAAGGCTTTCATAATACATTATCAGTTATAAGCAGACTGACATACCTTCAAACGGAAATTGACTTTTAAATGAGCAATACTGTAGCTAACACTGACAAATCATATTTTTGCACGACTTCTGCCACGTTTGGATTTTAGTTTTGATGTTTGATGTACTCTTCGACTATGAACGTAGGTATATTTTTTATACTCGGAGGTTATACCGTCTAACATTATCAAATACGTACAACATATTTACATTTGCCACTTTGTGCTTCTCCTTACGATATATATATTTGCAAGTAAAGTATCATGCATGTGTATATATATATATACATATATATATGCACACTTGTATAGAATTTGCGAAGTCGATAATGCAGTGATCTTCTTAGTGAATTAAATACACATAAAAAATTAAAAACGTTTATATTTTTACAATATTTAGAAATCTTTACAGATTTAATCTAAATTTGTTACAAGTATATATAATTATTACAGCGATAATAAATAGTTAAATAAATCGATGTGCAACAATCTGCTTATTTAAGCATTGGTAGCAGCTTCAATTGACATATACATTTAACTTACTGGACGAAATACTTGCTTGGCAATTACAATTTTATAAATCAGAGTATTACTTCCTTATACACGTAGTCAAACATCTTCAAGTAAAATAGAAAGTACAGTATAAAAAAAAAGAAATTCAATGAATTTCAATCATGTATCACAGGAAACACATAATAAATAATACACGTTAAGTGCTTTTTATAACATTGATATAAATAAATATAAATTAAGTTATGTAGAATTAAAAGATACTTTGAGGCACTAAGGGGGCGTTAATATTATTTAGTGCAGTATCTTCTTCTCACTGTTGAATGCTTTGCATGGAGCAGAAAGCGCCGTTAGAGAGTAATTTTACCGCCATGGTTTACGTACAGCACCGGCGCTAGTACTTCTTTTAATGCCTTGATCTAAAAGACAAATAAGCACATTTAATAAAATTATGATAAAAATTTGTACACATTTTTAACATTTACTTTAAAATTAAATTTTTAATATTTATTTTATAAAACATAACTGACTTGTGAATTTTAAGTGCAAAGTTGTTGACTAAGCATAAAAGTTTAAAACTATTTGAAAGTAAACAGTTATACGAAAACTACTTTCAAATTGTTCAAATCTTATTTACAATTTGAAGCATCACATTTATTTTAAATACTTTTAAATGATACTTCGTAAAAATAAATTCGTACTTATTAAACTAGTTGTAGTTTTTCTTTCTTTTGTATTTGAAGTCCACGTTTGGCATCTGGTTCTTGCTGGGCAAGATTTAGACATCATAGAACTTTGCACACTTTGATACACACCCATTCTATAAAATTTTCAAAAGTAAAGTATTAATTATAACTAGCTTACGGCAATAAAAGTAAAAAAATAATAATAATAAACATCTACAAAATAAAATAATCATATTAAAATAATTATAAATAAAAAGCAACAATTTTTATGTATAATATAACATACTTTGTACGACTGTGTTTCTTTTTCATTAATTTTACACTGAACTTATTACTTACTAAACTAAAATTAAATAAAGCAAACAAAAAATGTAAATCATTTGTTGAAAATAATTTATTTATAAAAACTAAATATATGCATGCGATTTAATTTAGAAATTATCAAACTTAAACTAGGTTTGTTAATCAGAATCATACTCTTTCAGCTTTTTTCTAGCAAGCGTTCGTTGCGTTGCAAAAGAGTAAGAGCGAGAAGAGCTTGGTCTCTCAGAACGAGCTTTTTTAATTTCTCGATCGTGAGCTATTATTTCCATCCGTTTGGCAGGACTTTGCGAAAACAAATCTACGATGTTCATTGAGGCAGCGTCGCACTAATAAGTAAAATTAAAATTTGTAGTAAATGTAATAACTATCCTAATTATTTGAATCGGAAAGCGCGAGATAGATTAATGTACCTGCAATTGAAGTCTTTGATGGAAATTTAATTCAGGTAAATTAAGAGGTGCATCAACGTGAAGCCTTAACATACATTGCAGTGCTTCTTTGTAAGTATTTTTCAAATCAATAATTTTTTCTGTTTTCATTAATCTCCTAACTAAAAAACCTTTTACGTGTGCGTTTATTATTGTAGCGGCTTTAATCTAAAACGTAGATTAACTTAATAAAAATCTTTCTAAAAGTTTAAAAATAATGTCGATAATTTACTTACATGTTTTTCTGTATATTGAGAAGGATCTATTACTGTTACATGCATGGATTTACTCTCAAGAGGAAAAAGTTGCCGACTAACAGTAGAATATCTACGATTTGGATTTCCCACTGGAATGTCATCAATATCTTTGGCAGATGAAAATGAACAATGACTAAACACCATAGGATCACCTAAAGTTTGTGTTGCTTGACAGTGGCCATGACCAGATGAGTACTCCCTTGGCTGATAAGGATAATCTGTAGGTGTTGGAGATTTCTGTAGGACATTTCTATGACTAAACCCATTAATCTGAGGATTATCTGTATGATTTTGTTTTTGAGCTGAATTAGATTTTTCACTTGCTGCTCTTGAACTCAATGGTGTTGGTTGCTCTGTACTTTTTCCACATATAGCTTCTGATAGAGCTGATATTGAAATTTCAGGAAAAGCTTTCCTAATTTGCGCTAATAAAACAATTTGCTGTCTTTTAAAATTTTCTTGCATTGTTAATTGTTCTTTTTGTTGCCTAGATATTAATTCTATCATTTGTTTTTTGTGCGTTTCCTGAATTTCCTTGAATACGCTAACAATTTTTTCTGATGTTATTACTGGCTTTTTTTTTTTTGGAATATTAGAATCATTACTTTTTATAGAATCTTGACCAACACTCTTGTTCGAAATTAAATCAGCAGACTTTTTTCTGTCTGTAGGTCTAACAACTTTTGTATTTGTATTTGTATTATTATTATTATTGTTATTGTTATTATTAACACTGTTTAAACTTCCTAATGATCCAGTTAATCTACTCAATGAAGCTGAATTTTTAATAGGCTTTTTAAAACTATTATTTCTAATTCCATTTGTACCATTAACAGGTGATGAATATTTCTGATTTACAGTACCAACTTTACTTTTTACAGTTTTAGGAGAATAACATTCTTTAGCAAACATAGATCGAATACAATCAACAGAATTAGCAGGTTGTTGAACATCTAATGGTGACCCAGATTTTGAGTTTGAGAGTGATTTACTAACTCTGTGACTGGGAATGTTTGTTTGATTACCTCTTTTTAATTTACTGGCAGAATTTGCACGAGATCCTGCAGGTTCTTTAAAATTAGATTGAGTTACCCAATGAGTTTTTACTTCACTAATATTCCACTGTGGACGTTTTTCTGCTTTAGACGATGTTGGTGTGTACTCTGCATTTGACATTTCTTTTTGCATGTGTGCTAGAAGTACAGGACTTGGTGTATCTAAAACGTAAGAACCACGTCTTACTAATTTTGGTACTTCTTCATTTGATGTACCAGGTTTATCTGAAGGTTTAGACTGATCTACTGTTATTGGAACAATATCTAAAGTTTTAGGCACTTGTGGTTTCCAAATTTCTGGCGATGTCTCAGTTTCTGTTTTTGTTGAAACTGATAAATTGAGGTACTGATTTAAATCTGTACTGCCAGTGATTTGATCAGAACTAACACTATCTCCAAGCATAGTATCGTTTGAATAACTTTTATCTCCGTCTGATGTGGATTTATTTATCTGCTCCATCACTGTATGTTGTGGCTCTGATATTTTGATATCTTTGTCAAAACAAAATATCTCATTACTTTTTTCGTTTGTCGGTACACCCATGTCAATTAAATTTTCAGTGTTATCCTTTGTTGGATATTCAATTAATGTTGCAGTACTGGAAGACAAATCATGTGCAACATTGTCAGTTTGTGATTTAAAATCTATATCTACAAGGATATCATGATTCCCTGAAGAAACATGAACATTATCCATATATGGATCTTTATTTCTCTCTAATGCATTTTGGCTTGCAATTTCTAAAGCCTTTAATCTCTGATCTACAGCTATGGCTAATTGTTTGTAATACTGTATTTCTGTAGTTATGCTATTTGTTACCTACAAAATAAAGAATAAAAATATAATTCATTGGTTTTTTTGAGAATTCTAAACTTGCAAATACCCTTACCAGAGGTGGAAGAAGTGGAATTCCACTCATTTTTATGCTAGAGGTAGATAGTTGATAATCCATAATTATCCTCTAAAAATTTAAGAAGTATTTAGTTCACATCACTTTTTAAAGGTAACATCATATAGCTTTTACATAAGATTAAATCGAAATATCACTAATTCTTAGCAAACTTAATGACATTTTTAAATAAAAAAATCAATAAATCTTCCCAGAAAAAAATTTAACAAACAACAAAATACATATTAAAATTTATTTTAAAGTGGAAATGTACGTACTGCAAGTTTAATTTAATTCATAAGTATATATAAAATAACAATTTTCCTTCAATAACCTAAGTTGGACGCTATTGTCATCTTTGGACAGGTTAAATAGGACGAAAGTTATAATTATCTATTCATTTCTTCTTATCTTTGTAAATTTTGAGATTCTTCAGCTTCATTGATGACAAAATTTTATCAATAGTAAGTACTTCCAGTTCCATTCAACTATAATTTCAAGGCAAAGCATTTTTGCTCGAAAGAAGTAAATAAACACTTCAATAACCTATGGATAAAACAATTTCTTAGAAGCATTTTCGAAACTTTAAAATTGCAAAGAACAACGACAATCGACATTTCCTTGGAAACTAAAATAAAAAAACTGCTACTCTATCGGTAATTCAGAAATATTGATGAAAAACTTAACTTATTGAAAAATTATACTTATAAATAGCTTTTTGTTGTAATAACACAGTTGAATTAACTCAACAGAAATTTATTTTTAAAGATTTTTCAATAAAAATAACATTTTTATTAGTTAAAACTTGGAAAAAAAAAATTTGGACAATCAAATAATTAATTCCACCGGAAATTTCTTCTGTTAGGCTTGGGCTACTTTGCTTGATGCTAACTAGAGGGCCATCAATGTTTACGAAATATCTCGAAAACGTTAGGTTAAGAAGGTATCCCGAAAAGGTTAGGATGATGTACACGTGAATACTAATAAACATTTACAATGGATGCTTACGATTTGTTTAAAAAACTGTCATCTGGAAGTAAATTTAATTTGAAACGCTTTCAGAGCGATGCTGATCGATTTTTGGTAAATATTTATTTTTTTCTATTCATTGTATTTACATTATTTTTAAAGTAATTACACTGGTTTAACGTGATAATCATACAAATTTAATGTATATTTAAAATACGTTTTAACTTTTAGTTAACAAAGAAGCCTGTTAAAAAAGAAGAAGTTAAGATTAAAGAAGAACCTGTGGAAAATGAAAGTACAAAATTTGCAGACACATTAAAAAGAAAGCTTGAGGAAGATGAAGAGGAAGAAACACAAAACAATGTACTTACACTCATGGATGGAATTGCTGCAGGTGAAGATGGATCTGTTATCAGGTCAAAGAAGAAGAAGAAAAAAGTCATGACAGAAGATAAAAAATTAAAATTAGAGCAAGAAAAGGTACTTTAAATTTTTTTTTTTTATAAATGTGCTATAATTTTGAAATCATTTAATTTGTTTCATGAATAGATTAATCATTTTCGAAATCAACACCACATATCAGTTACTGGAAGTCATGTGCCAGAACCAATAGAATCATTTGAACAGCTTTCTACAGTTTATAATGTAGGAAACGATATTTTGGAAAATATGAAAAAATGTGGATATAATCAACCTACGGCTATTCAAATGCAAGCTGTCCCAGTTATGTTGCAGGTAAATTTTTAATAATTGCGATAATATTACAAATTATAGAATTAGTACAATTTATCAAAAATATTGCAAATTTTCAATAAAACTTTTGTTTCATTTAGGAAAGACAAATATTGGCTTGTGCACCTACAGGTTCAGGAAAAACTGCTGCATTTATGCTTCCTATTATTCATCATTTAAAGGGTCCACAAAAGAAAGGTTTCCGTGCAATCATACTCAGTCCAACCAGAGAATTGGCTAAACAAACGTATAGAGAATGCTTAAGATTGAGTGAGGGTCGAGGATTTAGAGTGCACATAATCAGTAAAATAAATCAAGCTCTTTCCAAATATGGACCAAAAAGTTCTCAAAAGTTTGGTAAGAATCATGTTTTAATATCCATAAGAAATAGTATTTATAAGAAATTTAAAAATAAACTATTTAATGAAATTAATTATCATTTTAGACATATTGATAACCACACCAAAAAGGCTTGTCTTTTTATTAAATCAAGAGCCGCCAGCAATATCGTTAAACAAGTAAGAAAAATATATAATTTAATTAAAATTTCTTAACGATTCTAAACAATCTTTTAATTAAAATGTGAACTTTAAGTTTATTCACGCTTTTATATTTTTTTATTTAGTGTGGAGTGGCTTGTTATTGATGAAGCAGATAAGTTATTTGAAGATGGAACTAGAGGATTTAAAAATCAATTAGAAGAAATTTCTAAAGCTTGTACAAATGTTAATATTCGTCGTGGTATGTTTAGTGCAACTAATACACCTGCTGTAACAAAATGGTGTCGGCATAATCTTAAAGGTCTTATTACTGTAACCATTGGTCAGAGGTAACTAAAAATAGTTTTTCGTTAAATCTATAAAAAGATTATAGTTTTTAAATTCGAATATATATTGTAGAAATGCAGCAGCAGATTTAGTTGAACAAGAATTACTCTTTGTGGGAAGTGAGAGAGGGAAACTTGTGGCGTTTAGGAACATTATTCAACAGGTAAAAATTAATTTTTAAATGTTCAGAAATTAGTCTTGTGATGTTTTGCATTATTAAATTTACATGTTTGTACTAGGGTTTAACGCCTCCAGTGCTAGTATTTGTTCAAAGTAAAGAACGAGCTCAAGAGTTATTTAAAGAACTTATTTATGATGGAATAAATGTTGATGTTATACATGCTGATAGAACTCAAACACAGGTAAATTTTAATATTATTTCAATTCTATTTTAGTTATTTAACGTATATTTATTTAAAACTTTTTTTTAGCGCGATAATGTTGTACGATGTTTCCGAGAAGGCAAAATATGGGTTCTCATATGTACAGAACTTATGGGTCGAGGTATTGATTTCATAGGAGTTAATCTTGTAATAAATTACGACTTTCCACCATCTGCTATTTCTTACGTTCATCGAATCGGTACGTCAAAATACATTTAAAAAGTTTTTCATTAAAAAACATTAAGGTACTAAATTTTGATCAAACTTTTCAGGTCGTACTGGTAGGGCTGGTCACAAAGGAAAAGCAATAACATTTTTCACGCAACAGGATACTACTAATTTAAGGAGGTAAGAACAATTTAAAATATTAATAAATGAAATAAAAATAGTAGTCGCTCTAATGTTGAATAATCTGCGTAGCATTGCTGCCATTTTACGAGCTTCTGGTTGTGATGTACCTGAATATATGTTAGCAATGAAGAAGCACAGTAAAAAGGAAAGACGTAAATTAGAAAGAGAAGCACCAAAAAGAGAAAGTATATCGACTAATCCACATTACAGGAAACAATTAAAGCATAAATTAAAGTAAGTATTTTTACTAAGTTTATAATTTAATAAAATGCAGATTTAGAACTTATTATCTAAAATACTTTTTAGCTCTGAAAAGAAGAAAACCGATTCGCCGAAAAATCTTTCTAATGGAAAATCTCCAAGCAAAAAGAAAACTAATCGAAATAAAGAAAATAAAAAGAAAGAAGACAAAAATAATAAACAGAAAGTAAACAAAAATAATAAAAAGAAAGGACCTAAAGTACTAAGCAAAAAGATAGGAACTGTTAAGATAAATAAAATGAACAAAGGTGTAAAGAAAAAAGTTGTAAAAAATAATCAGTCAGACTAAATGTAAATATATGTATATAAATATTTTATTTACAAATTTTTCATTCATTATTGATCCTTGATCTTCGTTAAATTGATAACTATGATTCATTACAGTTTTATCGATTACTACTTAATTATACAAAAATCTTTATTTATGTTTTATTGTACAATCTTAAAATTATCATTCTTAGAGTAGTTTGTATAAAAAACAACTTTCAATTGAATTATTTTAAAAACTTTGAAAAAATGAAACGGAATGAATTAAATTTTCAAAAATCTATAATTCAATTGAAGATTATGTTTACTAATATGTACGTCATGGACCAAAATACATTACTAATTTTGCATTGATATATTAATACAACATTATATTATACAACATTATATCAATTCTTAAAAAATTAAGAAATTATATTTTATATTTCTGTACTACTATATAAAATATTATTACGGAAGTATTAACATTTTTATCAATATAATATATTTAAATAAAAGTAATTATATTTCTATGTAGAAAAATAATTTCTACTCTTCATTTTAATATCGCCGGTGATGTATGATTATTTTATCTTGGCACTTGTATAAAAAAAGTTTTCACAGATATTACAGTTTCTCTATAAAACTAAAAAGATCTATTTTAACTTAATTTAATCTAGGAAGATACTTTCTATTATGTTTCACACAACCAATCGCAAGGAAGCTTAGGCATTTTATTAGCTGGCCATGGAAGATATCCTGCTGTTTTGAATATCCAATAATCATAAGATACCTTAGTGATTAGGCTTACTAGCAAAAAAACTTCTAGAACTATAATATAATAAATATAATCAGTCCAGTCTCCAGGATGGACGCACATTTTTGATGGTTCCAAGTCAACAACTTTTTCTTTTACGTTTTCGCATAACACTTCATCATAGTCTAATATTCTCGTTTGCAACCAAACCTAAAAAAAGGTAAAGCGTTACAATATGCAATATATATGTTTTAAAGTTAAATGAAATATAAAATGAAAAAGTTTAATTACTTTTAAGAATTTGGCTGTATTACAATCACAGTGCAACTCATTCCCTCCAAATTTAACACCATACCTGTTACTGCTGTAGCTTTTGTCATAAGCGTTAGTTGCCAAGATATATGTTGGTAACTGCAATCAATCCATATTTTCTAATAACCATGTGAACAATTTTCCAATCAAATGTTAAACCAGTTTTATTATTTACTTACAGATTTAATTTTATTATATCTTAGACTGAGAAAGGCGTAGCTATCTAGAAACTTAGAACCTTCTAATTTATTTATAGACGATATATTATTATAGTCAGCGATAAATTCCCTTAATCCATCATAACTAGGGTTTGTGCTCAGTTCATCCAGAACAGTAATCTGAAATTAAAAATTAAGATTAAAAACTCTTTTAAATCAATAATAAATTTTTAGCAAATTTTTTTCTACGCGATTCTTACATTATTGTATGAAACATTCAAAGAAATCGTATTGCGAGGTAGTTTTTCCGGAAGCTGCGTCAGTTGATTATTGCTACAATCGACGCTAACGGCAAACGTCGGCAATTTATCTTTGAGAAGTTCAAGCCTGCTGAATTCACAGACGCAGTGCCAAGTTTGCCCTTTGGGGCACTCATTTTGTAACTGAAAGTGCGATAAATTCTGATGAATAAATATATCAAGTAAAATTGATAAAACAATTTTGACGGATTACTTACGGAGCTGAGATACCGCACTTGTTTCAAAGGAACTTGAGCGGTAGCATTGAACCAGTGCCAAGTTTTACTGGACGAGCAGACCGTCTCGTTTTCGCGGTTGAAAATAATTTGATTCTCTCCAGTTCTGTTGATGTTCTGGTAAATGTCATGACATAACAAAGTGTCCGATCCTGTAATAAAAGATCACAGATGAATTCTGTTCGTGAATCGATTCGGTTTTGGGATTGAAAATTTAATCTTACCTGAAATGTCGAGCCAAAATTCTCTGCCATTGACTATATTCAAAGCTGGCAAATGAGTCAAATTGTTGTAAGAGAGATCCAAAGTGGTGAGTTGAGCGAGTCGAGTCAGCGAATTGTTCTCCATTTCCAAAAGAGCGTTGTTGGATAAATTCAGGCACAGAATCGGCGTCATCATTAAAAATTGACCCTTTATTCGCTGTATCCTACCGTCGGTTATGGCCAAAGATTTTAACATCCTCCATCGGACTTCCGTGGCGTTGATAAAATCCAATGTGGCATTTCTTATATGCACGTAAGATACGTTTGTTGGAAAATCTAAAGAAATAAAACGATTTTTAATATTACGTATACATTTCAGTTTTTTAGTCTTCAATTTGTGTTATGAATTCTTTATCAAAAGCGTTTGTTAGTTATTGATTCTTGGCCTTTTGATCGGGTACAGAAAATAGGTCCTAATTTTTTGCTTAACAATTTCTTGAACTCTTATAGTACAAATCCTCGTCAGTCACGCAAGTTAATGAATTTACTGTTAATTCCTTTAAAAAAATTAAATCTTTTTTCTAAATTCACGTTTAAAAATTTCCAAATAATTTCATCGTTAATTAACTTGGTTTAAATATTTTTGCTAAAAAATTTTAAGAAAACATCTATTTTTCTAAAAAGGCTTTAACACAGACGTTGGTATATATTTAAATAATCTATTATGCAACAATTAAGAATAAAGATAAGCAATTCCTTCCAAAACAAACTTACTTATTCGAGGTAGCGCAAGCTCAAACTCAGTCTGATTCGCTAGATTGCAGCACAAAACGGCGACGTTCTCCGTGCTGATATTCGCCAGCGTTATCCTTTTGCAAGGATTATCGCCGGGCGGCGGACACTCCAGTTCCGATCGATAGAAGCACTTTTCCGGAATTGCATTGTTCGCCGGAACTTCCTGGGCGTTCGACGTCGACGACTGATCCTCCTCGGTTCGAGCGCTGACCGCGTAAAGACACGCCGCGGCGATTAGCCAGCGCATCTGCAAATTAAATGAGTAATTTTTGTTATTTAAATGCGTCTATATTTGCGCGGGAAAGGCGTTTTGCGCGAAGGTGCTTAATTTTAATGGAATTTTTTATTAATGGCAGCTATTTTGCAGGAAGGTAATATGACAAGCAGTGTTTTTGCTTCTGTTATAAATATGAGGATGAACTGATTTTTAAAGTCTGATGCAAATTTGACGAATCTAAATGTGTGCACAGAGATTCGTAAAAGTATTTCGGAAAAGTTTATTGTAAATTTTAAAATATAAATAAAGAGAGAATTAAAAAAAATTATTTACCATTATTCTACTCGCGTAATTCTCAATAATAAAATTAAACATTTTTATTACAAAATATTTGTTTTTAAATGCGAATGGAGCTTTAAAAATGACATACAATTCATTTTGACATAATAACCGAACTCTTCATATACACACATTGTATGTTTATTTTTTCTACGTAATTGTAACGCTTATTTTTAATTTTCCTTCTTTGATTGCGAGAATGCGAGCGATATTTAGCATCAAGATAAAGACGGTAAATATTGGTATTATCAAAAGAGTTTTCAATTTAGGCTAAATTAAAATTTTCTAATCTTAAAATATGCACTGTGCGTCAGTTAAAAGGCAAAAAATTATTTTTCAATTTTATCCGAGGAAATTGAAATGTTACTGCTGCTTATTAATTGTTAAGCTCAAAATAATAAATTTATTGTTTATCTAGTTAAGATTTGTTAAATAAAAACTAGAAGGAGTGAAGGAAAAATTCATTAAACAATGTAATTTAGATTTGTAACATCAATTAACATAAATAATTTTCATAAGCAATACTTACAACTATATCGATCATTGCTCTCGACAATAAAGATAACCACTCATTTCATTTGCTTTAATGAAAAAAATACTACAGCCAATAAATATTTAAACTTTTCATAAATGATTGATCATTAAATAAATATTTAAACTTGTTTGAACTTTCAAAAATGTCTCAAAGAAATTTTCTCACCGGCAATCAATAATTCAACTTACTCAACATTCTGTTCGCGATTTACGAATTTAAAATTATTCAATTCAACCGAATATCATTTACAGAGATATTTATTTATCTGGAACACTGACTTATTATGAAAATGGTATACAGCGATGAGTGGATAACAAACAAGGTAAAAAGATTGTAAAAAATACATTAAAAATCTCTGCATCATAAATCAAATTATTTCGCAGACGCAGGAAAATCTTCAAGTATAACAATCAACATCAAACCTTAATTGTATTTTATAAAAAAAAAATTATTATTCTGTAACTTCAACGCCACCAACCAAATTTCCCACCAAGGGAAAAAGGTGCAATAAAAATAAGTCTGTACTCAATCGATCTGTTAATATCCTAAAAATCCTTTAAATAAGCGTTCGAACATAATGCAACCTACACGTGCACCTAACAATCCTCGTAATCGTTCGGCAAACCGGCAAAAAAACCTTTCCCCTCTGTAATATACAACGTTGACAATGTCGGCGGTCGTAAACGTCAAAGGGGTGCGCCTTGTTTTAAGTTACTACCTCGTTTTCTCCCGCCAATATTGACAATGTCGCGGCTCAACGAGAGCGAGGAGGAGAGATATTGGGGGTGCCTGTTTTTTCCGCGCGCTGTGTGCTTTGCGACGACGTAGAACAATGCGAGCGACATTTAAATTTATATCAATTGGTTGCCGTTCGCCAAAGCGAGTCGCTTTGGCAAATGTTTGAAGACGGCGAGCGTTTGTGTAATGTAGGCAATTTATATACTTCGACTTTTAAAGATGCAGAGTTTATCTTTAGGATAGTAGATCTTTGGGGAATGAATATAGATGCTTTGAATAAATTATCGGTGTATAAAGACAGTCTTATTTTTCAGAAATTATTATTGATCGACTTCCAAATTAAGAGAAAAATCACTATGGATCTGGTATCACAGACCCAAAGACCCCTGATTGTGATCATCGCATTAGTTTATATAGAAATCGCTAGACGATCCACCCACTACCCATATCTCAAAAAATTATTGCGAGTACTATACTTATACACTGAGAGAATTTTCGAATAAAAATTACACCGTAAATTAGGCTAATCGCAGGACAATGCGATTATTTTCTGGATATAATTTACTCGTAATTAGAGTAAAAAAAGGGGCTAATATTATTCAGAAAATCACATTGTCCTGCGATTAGCCTAAATTTAGGGGGTAATTTTTACTCGAAAATTCTCTCAGTCTACAGAGTCCATGCAGAGCCGAAATCGGCGAGTTTAGCTGAGGCCCTTCCCAGACCATCGCGGCGCAATTTCCGGTCAGCTCGCCTCTTCAGACGCTCTCGAACGCGATCCAGACCTGGTACCCGAGCGCCTTACTCCAGTATCTGAATTCCAGAATGTCAGACCTGGTATCAACTCGTGGCGAAGCAGCGCAGCCCTCAGGCGCTCCTGGAGGACGACGAAGCACGCTGATGTGACACCCCTGAGCCACCAGCGGCTGTCCACCCGACGATCCTACTCCGCCCTCAGATGCTCCCTCTGAGCGGAAGAGGACCCGGGGGATAATTCCGCCCCGCGTCCCCCGGAATAAGTCTGCCTCCACCCTGGAGGGACAAGCCCGATAACCCGAGAAACCGACCTATCGAACCACTACTCATCTATATCAGTTATAGCGCGGCGTGAAAAGCTTAGTGCTCTCATATTTCCGCGAGTTAAAAGTGACCACGGATGAGAAGAAGCTTCACAGAAACGTCGATGAATGGCCCATCGAATTGATCGAGAAGCTCCTCTCGCCGTCTGACGCTCGAGAATCGCAAGTCTATAATACGCAATCGCAACTGGCTTTGCTCGAGAAGTATAGAAGATTGACGGCAGGTTGTCGCAGGAATTTTATTTAAGAAACTGAAGCAGATCGCATGTTTGCAATGCAAAAAAGGTGGTCGATAATCTGCAGCGATGTTTTGGTTGGACGGCAGGCGGGTATAGTTCTAGTTACGTAGTTGCGAGAGAAAAATCAATTTTTTCAAGAAAGGTATTTGAAACTGAAGTAATTTTTACATTCCAATTAACTAACCCGTGTAAATATCGATTCGAACTGTAACCGTCCTACTATTCAAATGTTCGAGCATTAACGCTCTCTCAACACTTGTCCTTCCGCCTCAGAACAAGAAGTTGTATTCGCTCTCGACATTCTCTCGTCATAACGATTCGTATTAAACTGAATATCTTTTTACACAAGCAGAGTAAGCAGTTTATTTTACCCACGCAACAGTTACTTATTTTGCTTCCTACAAATGCCATCAGAAACAAAGGCAAGCGTTAATTTTAATCACTTCTTTATAACATCTTTTTCATTTAATTTTTAATTTAAGGTGAATAATTAATTCTCTCGTAAAGTTTATCAATTTTTATTCATGCTTTAAAGGTAGAAAACAGTCTTTTACTGAAAACTTGACATTAAATTTCTATTAAAATGAAATTAACTGTATTACTATACGTCTTTGCAGAAATATTATTATGTACTCTTATTATAGTTACAAGTGTATCTTGACTTTAGTTTCCGCTAAGCAGAAAGATAAAGAATAATATTGAACAAATGTTTAACGCGAATAGACTTAACAAACTTATTTGCAAGTGTCATAAATTTTATTCAAAGAACAATGACTTCTGCATCAATCGATTGGTTATTCAAAAATTATAATACTATTATAACAGAATATTAAAATATAAACAGTGTAATAAAGTATAAATATGTTATTATTTAATTAACTTGTTTATTATTTATTAACTTTTGCTGCCTGTCAAAAAAAAATCCCAAAATAAAACCTGTTTCCCATAATCTGACGTTCTAATCATAATAATATCTGGAAGTCAAAAAAAAAATCACTTAGGCAGCGCTAAAATATGTCGGACGAGCGAAGAGAGCCAAGAGGAGATAACACTGTTGGCACAACTATACTTACCCAAATCAGTTTATTCAAATTCAAAAACGGAGAGCACGAGATGCCATTATCGGGCCGAAGCAACAAGTGCCGCGAATTCATAAACGCCGGCAGATCTTTAATGTTCTCGGCCTTCTGCGATATTATAAAAGGAAACAATTCGAATTGAGTCGTTTCTTCCCGGTGGTTTACATTGACGAAAATGCCGATCGTTTGTTTTCCCAAGAATTTTTTACGGGTAATTAAGTTAGAATTGAGAGTGGATCATAGATTTAGAAACATTTATTGATAATTATTACAAATATTACATGTAAGTAATATAAAAAGTCAATGTTGTAAAAATAATTAAAAGCGATTTTTTATACTGTGAATTTGATCAAGTTTTTTTAACGAATGTTAAAAATAAAAGCAAGGACGAACAAGCCTCGTATGTTCATGTATGTGGGTTAATTAACCATCTTTATCAAAAGTATAATACGGATTTCACTTTTTTTAATTCAACTGTAACGTTTTTTTTAAAACAGTTGAATATATTTTTAAATATGATTTGTTTAAATTTTAATTAATATTAAAAATATTTTATTTTACTTTATATTTTTTATTTATTTAATACAAGATAAAAATTAAAGTATAAAAGCAATGACTGATTCATTCTTGAGCAAAACATTAATTTGTTCTTCACTTTTGTTTTTTTGAATTAAATGAATAATAATTTTATTTTTAAACATATTTTCCGTTTAACGGTACATAGATGCATGGTTAATTTTATAAAACGTTTAAATTCTAAAACTGAAATGATAAAATAATTAAGGTATTTTAGAAGTGTTCAATAGCAACATCGACTTCAATGATAAAATGAACATTATGCATAAAGAATATTTTTATTTAAAGGAAACTTCCGACAAAACGTGAAATTATAAACAAAAAAACGTAGTAAACTTCAATCTTTGAAAAATTGATAGATTTTAGCGCACATTAAAACGAAGTAAACGATTACATAGATCAAAATGTTATTACGATTTCCACTTACGAAAGCAAAGATTTGCACGGAAATAACACAAACCTTCGCCTTAATAATTTCTTTAAGAAATTAAACGATCTTTTTACGTTTAAAAAAAAATATGCCAGCAAAAGTAAAAGTAAATTTCTGATCTTAATTTAGCGGCGGAACTTTCTCTCTGCGAATATTCCTTAAGTATAATTTATTTTGAGCGCAATTTTAAAGGAAACAACTTACACTGCAAACAGAAAAAGATAAGCAAGCGTAAACCAAAGCTCAAGAAGAACACTCATCAGCGGAACGAAAATAAAGCGCTATCTAATTATAGCAAACGAAGTGTACGATAAAAGCCAGCCAGCGCAGACCAACCTTCGCGCTGCCTTTCCGGAACGTCATCCTCGGTAAGTACAGTTCCGCTCTACCGCATCCTCGTATCAATATCCGAAAACCACTTGTGGCACACGGCCGCGGCACCCAGCTGACACGTCCCCGCGGTGGCTCACATTCCCGCCTTGTTTACACCCGCGGCTCGACACAGAAATTCCGCGATCGCCAGTCCCGCCGACGCACAACACACACTGCACCGAGAGAGCGATCTTTGTTCTCGAGTATATTTTATTTTTCCTCTCTCTCTCTCTCCCCTTCCCGACGCCAAAATCGATCTGTCCTTCTCTTTGTCGCTGGATGCTCCTCCAGCGGGCAGAGAGCTTTCTCGGATTATGCAAGCGGTCGCGTCCTGATATACACCTTCCAAAACAGCCGCTGCAGAGTCTATTTTTAGCGCGGCGGGACTGATAGAAAACTGCCGAGTAGAAAGGTTTCGCGTGCGAGAGCGCACATCGATTCTGGATCGCCACTCCCCGCAGACCGCGCAGCTGCTGGATGATGCCCAGACGGAAAACTATACGCGAATCGGACTCGCTTCTGCGAGGTTTATCAACGATCGAGAGGCTCTTCGGTTTTTTTTTTTACTTCGACGACGACGACGACGACGCGACTCGGCCGCGGCCACGCTGCCGACTGCCGCCGCGGTGCGCCCACTTGGATCGACTCTGTGTGCGCGGATCGAGAGTTTCTTACGCACGTGTACCCTGCGTGTATGTGTGGTAAGCCGAACTGGGAGTGAGGAGGAGGAAGAGGCTATGCGCGGGTTTGTTGTTGTTCCTCGGGTCGCGAGAGTGCTGGTCGCTGCTGCGCTGCAAGGCGCGACCGCCGGATGATGCGAATAGAGATAACTGCGACTGTTAGTCGCTTGCTTAATGATGCGGTACTATTTTAGCGCTTGTTGTTGTGGTAAACAAATGGAGGAATGCACTTTCGGCTGGTTCGGAGTCTGGAGGAAGTTAAAATTTCGTTGATAGGGAATTAAGTTTTGGCTCGGAGGGGCGGCATGATAGGTTTAATAAAATTTTTGATTTGTTTTTATTTTATTTTTTTTATTTTATTGCAGGACTTAAGTACGTTTTACTTTAAATTTAAAATTGTTCGCATCGATTCAAAGAATGAAAAAGATCTCTTTCGAAAGTGTACTTTTATTTGCGGCATTTTGTAGAAAAATTAAATTAATTACTCGGAGTTTTGAATTCACTGCTGGACCAGTTAACTCGAATTTTATTACGTTGAGTTTTTATCATAAAATAATTTAACTTTCACTACCTGTTACCTATTTTTCTTTTTTATTTTTATAAAGATTCTTTTTATTTCAATTTGCATTTACGTAATTTTTATAATAGAAAGAAATAATTTTCCGGTTGTATATAAACTTAGAATTAACAGAGTTTATGCATTTATTCGTTATTAAGTTGAATCAGAATAAAGATAAGAGCCAAAAATTGAAGTGCTCTATATTAAAAGATTTCTTTTCGAAAATTTTATTTTTCGATTAAAAAAAATCTTCGACCATTGATTCAATTTAAAAAATAGATTGGTTAATTTGAAATATTTAAAATTTTATACACCTTTATTCTCTTATAATACAATTCTGTTGTGCTATAAAACAATGGTAAAAATTTTAAACAGCATAAATTTGCGATCTCCTTCCATAAACAATTAATTTTTACTGCATCAACATCAACAATTGTTACGCTATATAGAAAGTGCTGCCGCCTAAATTCAAACTGCCGGAAAACGTAGTTCTCGATATTTCTCGAAGCAGGCTGGACAATTTCTCAAAAAATAACTCTCCTGCAGAGCGTCACTGTTATCATTTCCGGTTCCTATTCCCCCCACGCCACGCGCCGGGCAACTGCCGCAGTCTATCGAGTTGAGTCAAGTTCTCAACACCATTTCATTTCGAACCGTGTCTTCGTTCGGACGCCAAGTAAAGATTTAGTAGCCAGCAAGTACTTCAAGCACTGATTTCAGAAAAAGAAAAAACAGTTTGCAAGGAGTAACGACAGCGGAAATGTACACCAGAAGTAGGCAAAGCCAAAATTTCACCGGCGGTAAGAGTCGTTTTGCATCTTCAGTCCCACTTAATATCTCGGGACTTTTCTTTGTCTATTGTTTATCTTTATTATCATTGCTTTCTTTAGTTTTCGTGCTTCTTTTCTCTTAATTTTCCTTGGTGCTGGGCGAGTCAAGATGTAAAGTCGCGAAAAAATCAATACCGGCCTTGCGGTAAAATGGCGACGCGTCGAGACGCTAATACGCTTTATCCAGATTGTCGATAGTCTCGACAAGGTTGACGTTGGCCTTTATTTTGCTGGAAAGCATGCCATTTCGTGAATAAAAGTAGACAAATTTTTGTTTTTTACTTCTTTTTTTTAGCGATGACTCATTTCTTGCTCGCCAAAGCGTTGATGTATAATATTTTGTATATATATGGATATCGATGCTTTGTTACATTGCATGATGGGAAAATTGAAATGGCGTATGGGGAGACGTAGTTTACGTAACGCTACCGATATATTTTACATTACTTTTGTCAAATGTAAAATACTGAAAACGCGGTTTCGAGTTGATATTTCATTAAAGAAGTAAGAAGTAAATAAATTATTTATTCGTACCGAATTTTCAAACTTTTCTTTCGCCTATCTATAAAAAATATTTTTACATGACGATGAAGTTCTGTCTCTTCAATTCTCAGCATTTTATGCACGTTCCTACAAGTATTTGGCAGCGCAGCGGTTGCTCCACGTGTTTTTTTAAAATGGTGTGCTGTGATTGAGACAATTGATGAAGCGTACTGAGGATTGGTCGATCGTTTAAACAATTAAAAATTTAGACTTAGAAGCACGTAAAATTTAAAGATTGTTCTCAATTGGAAGTACCTACTAAGAAAAACACTGTTTAAAAAACTAAACTAAAAAAAGAAAAAAAAACAACATAGATTTGTAATAAAGAAAATGATAATAAAATAAGAACAATTACTCATTTGCAAAATGAACTCTTATTTATTATATTATTCTTTTTGATGAAATATTAGCAGAGATTTTAAATTCTGTTTTGATTCTTTAGGCACTCCACAAAGAAACCAGAATTCGAATGCTGGAAACCAGCAAAACTACCCACAAGGACAAGGTGGACAAGCTGTAAGTTTGGGGTTATTTACTTTTTATTGATTGTCCCTTCCATCCTCTTAGAGCTATTGCTTTATCATTTATAATTTATGTCCATAAAAAATTGTTCTTCCTTTCCTTGTAAGAAAAATCACTATTAAAGAATTCCCTTTCGAAGTACATTGTTAATGAAAATAAAATTAATACACGGTGGTAACTTTTTTAAAACATAAAAGGTAAAAAGGCTATGGCATAATAACAGATTTTTTTAAGTTTTCAAATTACTTAAAGTTAATTTGTTTTTAAAGAAAAATTTTTTTTAGAAATATGAATTCCTGGAAAGGAGTTTTTATTTACATTTTTTTTTTTTTTTTTCTTTTCTTTTATTTATACATTTGTATTTTCATTTTTATTCATCTTTTTATTTATGTAAAAATATAAAAATTTAATTTGGGAGAGATATTAACGCTCATGAAAGAAAATTTTTAAAACTTCATTTTAATTTTTGTTTTGTACAAATTAGTTAGTTAAAAAAAATTTACTTTTTTAGTGGTAAGTGTTGAGACTAAAGAAACATCTGTTATTCTAACAAAAGCTTAATTTTTAATTTTTCAATTTAATTATCCGATTTTACCACCATGTAATACAATAACTAAATTCTTGTCTAAAATTAGAATAAAATTATAAAATCTTGATAATTTTGAATTTCATTATTATCATTCAATGATAGTATTAAAATTTAAAATCACTGCTATTTATAAAAACAAATTAAAGAATTTGTTTTAATTATTTTTATAAATAAACAATAATTTTTACATATATTATGCAATATATGCATTTGTTAATTGGAAATTAAAAATTTTTATTCTGCAAAATTAAAAGTTTCATTTTAAATAATTTTTGAATAAAAGAATTTCATTTTAAAAGGTTTTTCCTTGATAAAAATACATTGCTCCAATTTGCAATTGTATGAGAAAGTGAGAAAAGGGATCTTCTTGCATGTACTAATTAGTGGTCCCTATTTCCCATTCCTGCTATGCAGGCCTTAGTAGCTATACAACAATACCGAGGAGGTGCGTTCCACCAAGGGCAAGTTCGCCAGTTGCCCACATAGCAAAAAAGACCATAAGCCACTCCCTGAATAATTCGTGCTGAACTCGTGGCTATCCAAGTTCATAAAATATGCATTCTCTAATTCCTAGGATGTATAATAATTCCATCACCTTTCTTTACATCCAGTGAATAGAGATGGCATTGTACATGACCATGAATTTCTTAGATAAATTACATTAACTCGGTTCGGTCATGAGTTGAAAATTGTCGGCCGCAGTTAGAGGGAAACTGGCTGGTAAAAAGCTATGGGGGCAGCGTTAGAGTTGCTGCCAAAGAGCAGATGTGATGCTGGGCCTTGGTGGGATGGCACAACCGTAGAGGTTCCTTGTGTAGCGGCATCCCTCCCTGTGTTTTATAGTACAATCAACAAGGGAATTATCAGGGAGCTAACCAGAATCAGCAAACTCCCTACAAGCAGGGTAACAACATGCCGTATAAGCAACAATCTCAACAGCCGCAGACACCGCAACGGAACGTACAGCAAGGCAACAAAACACCTCAACCTCCCCAAACACCCCAAACACCTCAGGCGATGCCAATGAAGCAACAACAACCTCAACCTCAGCGTTTGAAGCCTATCCTGAAGAGCAGTTCCACCACCAACCAAAACAATCAAGGTCAAAATCAAGGACAATTGCAGAACCAAGGTCAAGGACAAGGACAAGGACAAAATCAGGGTCAGCAAAACCAAAACCAAAACCAAAACTTTAATCAACAAAACCAACCAATCCAATCAAGCCCACCAAACCAACAAAATCAACAAAGCCTTGGGCAACAATCAAATAATGGAATGGATAGTAGCAATGAGGCACCAAATGAGAGCATGGATAGTTCAGACATTCAAGAAGTACCAAAATGGAGGAGAAAGACTCCAGGATGTAAGTTGACAATATTTTACAATTTAAAAATAGAAAGTTTGATATTTTTAATTATTTAAAATTATATAAATGATGACAATCACTGCGCAAATTTGAAGATTTTTTTTAAATTTACTCCGGTAGAAATACTGTAGAGAAAATTTATAAATTAATCAGTGTGAATTAGTGTACTGATTTATATCAATAAAAAATGAATTAATAATTACACATTTATAGTACTTTATCTAAATTAAAACATCATCTTTTTTACAGTGAAAGTTAACAGGAAACTGAAGAGGCTTCGATTGAATCAGCGGTTAAGGAAGACACTGCAACCCAAAAATGCTATTATGGTTCTGAACGAAATGAAAACTGGTGTGCAATTCACTTTTCCTGAAACCCAATCCTCATTGCCTAACTCCTTGTTTCTTGTACATGCTGAGGTGAGAATAAAATCATCCAAGATTTTGTCTTAAATTTCGAAACATTAGACTGTTAACTAATTTCTATATTATTATTCAGATTGATGGTAAGACCTACGTTGGACAGGGACTCTCAAAACCTCTTGCTCGCCAAAATGCTGCCGAAAATGCATTGAAAAGTCTACTTTTGGAGAAAATGACAGCTGTAGCCATGAAAGCTAGAATCGATGCTGAAAGTGATACAAATCCAATGAATGTAGAAGGATCAGAAAATAAGGAAGGGGAACCCATCAGCATGGAAACCAATCAGGAAGAGCCCGATGAAATCCCGTGGAGTTCTCTGGCGAGTTTTGCTCTCTATAAATTATTCCTTGAATGGCAAAATCAAGGCACTGTCGTCCCGGTACCACGACCGGGTGTCTCCCCAGGACGTGTCAAGAAAGAAAGTAACAAACCCGTTATACAGAAAGAGTTGCCTCCAAATGCAATCACTATTCACCCAGTAATGTTGTTGAATCAAATGAGACCTGGTCTTACGTACACGGAAGTCAGTCGAGTTGGAAATCCGCCAAATACAATGTTTACATTAGCTGTTGATATTGATGGACAAGAATACAATGGAACTGGTAAGTTTTAAAAAGTCAAAATAATTTTTGCTAATAATAATGTTAATTATGTTTGTAGCAAAAAATGCTCAATAATAATGTTAATTATATTTGTAGCAAAAAATAAGAAGGATGCTAAGAAAATTGCAGCAAAATCAGCATTGAACGCTCTTTTTAACCTTGTATATCCGGATGAAAAAGAATCTGAAGAAACACCATTGATGTAAATGTTAATAAGCTACATATTTCGAGTCCATTTTATTCAATAATTACTTCTAGAATTAAATGCGTTCGGCATAGTAGGAAGGACGATAAGGAAAAAGACAAACTTTAGTATTTGCAACGTATACAATTTAAAAAATGAAGTCTTTATATTTTTAATCTTCAGACCTAGAATTCTTTTTAAAAGAATGCAATTTAATTTACGCCTTAATGTACACCTTATAGGTATAAAAATATGATTATATTCCAAAGTAATTTACAATAATGATTACTACGTCAATCAATTTTAAAATATTGGAATATGTAATGTACGAATGAAAAAAAAATTTCATATTGCACTAATATGAATGTTCTGATCGAATTATTTAGTGTAGTTTATTAAATATATGATTTTGTGACAAATTTACTTCTATTATTTTGTACTCCATTGAATCCCATATTTTTTTACTAAAATTTTAATTATTACAACTAAATAAGTTTATAAAGCAATAAATAGATAAATCTATTATAGATTTAATATTAATGATAGTTGTATGTAAAGATAAATTAATTTTTAGATTTTATAAACATTCTTCAATTTGAAATCATAAGATTATTTGAACAAAAATGTATTAGTATAAAAGTTCAGAAATTAAATTACTTATACTTAAGTGAAAAGAATCTGCAATTCTTTACTCATTTAGTATACATTAATAGAATTAACAAATTTACAATAGCATTGAGGACAAAATGTTTTTTTATTGATTAGCTAAACAAAATTGATGAATCTTGACGTTTGATTAAAAATAAAATAAATCAACATTTTTTAGAATAATTATAAGTTGTAAAAATAGTTATAAATTTATTAAAAGTTTAATGAATTATTTTTTTATTTATATTTACATGATTGATAAAAAATTGTATTACTTTAATAACAATTCTTTACAACGGGTAAGGCTCGAAAAAGGTTAATCTGCATGTAGGGCTCTAGGTAACCATCTTCAAATTGTGCATAATTAGAGGATTAGAGCAAAACGGTACAGCGGTAGTTCTGTGGCAGGACGCTTGCTTCTTCGCGGATGGATCGAGTTCAATCGATCTGTGATACATTCTGCGAAATTTTTTATTTCATACTTGACATTCCGGCCTTAACTCCGTTACATCCTTTAAACAAATATGTATATACATGCAAGTAATTAACGTACAATACAAAAAATACTACAATTGCTTTTTTTCTTTTTTTCATATAAACAAAAACCAATTATAAAGTGTAAATGTACTTTCAAAGCATTTTGCAGCTTACTAAAAATTCAAACTGTGGTTCCCAGATAAGCACATAAATTTTATATTTATATTATTTCTTTTTCATAAAAATATAATTAAAATTCTACTAATTTTATCTACACTAATTAGTTAAACCCCTTTACTCTCAAAATAATCAAAAATATTCTTAAGCTTTACTTAAGATTTTTGTAAATATGCTAACTTTCATTATATTTTCCTAAGTCTTTCACAATTTCATTCCAAGCTCTTTGAACTTGCATGTGGGTAATTTCGTGAGTCCATAAAGTTGAAACAACAACGTGAGCATTCTGGACTTGCTCAACATTACTTGGTTGTAGCATTATTCGTTTCTTTGCTTCTTCTTCACTTAATTTATTTCTTTCTTGCAATCTTTTGATAGCCTTTAAAAAATAATTTTTAATAGTTAGTATTAAAATACCTTAATAAAGAATTAAATTGTAACTCTTACTTCTTCTTGGGGTATTATACATGACCATATTTCATGACACATTGGTTGCCACCCAGCTTGAATTAAAACTGCTGCTTCCACAACAATGATGTCGAAACCTTTTTTATACAGTTCTTTAATCAGAACCTTAGTTTCTTCAAGAATAGCTGGCCATAATAATTGATTCAACTTATTCAATTCATTCTGCAAAAATTTAATAGATCTCTGGGTAGACTCTTTTCAAGTTTTCAAATTGGCAGATGAATTTTAATACTCACTACATTGTTGAAAACTAGATTACCCAAAGCTTTTCTGTCGATTTGACCATCTGAAGCAATATAATCACGTCCAAATGTGTCAATAATTAAGTTATAACATTTCTTTCCAGGCTCATATAGAGTATGAGCAACTAAATCGCAATTGATAAGACCAGCTCCTAGGTTCTGCAGTTTTTGAGCGACTGATGATTTACCGCTAGCTATGCCACCAGTTAATCCAATTATGTATGGTTTTTTGGGTTTATCTTCCATATTCTACAAACAAACAAATGTATTTTATTCATCTACAAAGTAGATTCTTCTGATGAAAAAACTTGTAATTATTTTCAATATATATACATACAGGTTTTTTTATTCTCATACCCAACATGCGCATTCTGTGATTGCTTGAACTAATTTTTGCTTCTTCATGTTTTTTATGGTTTGCATCTTGAATTATCTTTACAATATGTACATCTAGCTTTTTTAAATCATTATGAATACGCGTGTCATTGATTATACCTGCACCTTTCTTTGTTTCTTCACTCACAACAATCATATCCATAGTAGGATCAACTTTTGTTGGTCCAAATATATCAGTAATTGGAGTAACATTATAAGATATAGAAGGATCCACATCTTCTATGAAATCTTTTACATTTTTTAAACGATTTGAACAAGATTCAATCAACTCCCATAAAATTTTTTCTAAAAAGAAAAAACAAGTAGATTATAATTTATATTATCTTAAAATACGTAAATAATTAGCAAATTTATATTTACTCTGCAACATATTCGTTTCAGTGACACCCACTGTCAGTTTTTCAGTACAACGAAGTATGGCTTCACTTAAAAAGATTTTATGCCCATTATGTAATCTATCAAAGGTTCCGCCAAGTACAACATGTTTATACATCTTCTCCTCAACCTGAACATCATTGGTATTCTTTTCATTAGATTGAGCCTGCTCTGCTTCATCAAAAGTTATAAATTTGCAGCCCATTGATGTATTAGATATACAGTCTTGCATAAAAGTCTTTGCATCGTTACTATTATAAGTTTGGTCAAAAATAACTAATTCCACTGGCCTTTTTGTATGAATAATTGATCCATTGGGATTTTTCAAACTTGATAATAAAACTCTTACATCCAAACAAGCAGTGTGGGCTGAAGCAAGTGCATAAATATTTGCAACTACCTGAGAATAACGAGGACCTCTTAACTTTGCAGGTGGCAATGAATAAGTACTGGAAATGAGAATACTTTTCTCAGGAAAGTATTGTATGTACAGTGTTTTTAATACATGCTCCTTAATGGCAGGTAGTAATTTAGCTACTCTGGCTGGATTTGTCAGAATTAGAAGTCCAGTGTTAACCATATTTTACAGTTGTTTTTTAAAATGACTAGTGTTTATAACCTAAAGTATTTACTTTCAACGTTTAAATCGATAACGAACATAACGTTATAGTACAAACACGTCCACAGTTGAGTAGATTTGAGGAGTGCAGCGGAAATTACATAACGTTTTCTTGAATTCGTTAATTGAAAAATGTAAATGCGTATCAGATAAGCACAATAGCCATCAATTTAAAATTGATTGCTAAAACTTGTTACATTTTTTTTTTTTATTTTATGGCTGAGAACCGTGTCTCGCTTAAATATTTTTACTATTTTTTAATTTCACAATTTTATTTCATGTTAACAAAATACACTAAATTTAAACACTTCATTCTTTTTAATCAGAGATTAAAAGTTTGTTTACTTCGTGGTAGGAAAACTTCTTTTTACGGTAAAATTACGTTTAAAGACGTCATTTTTACTCAAAGAACAGACTTCCTCCCACTATAATACTAATATAAATATATATATTATAACTTTTTTACCGGTGGATCAGTTCCAGTGCCAACTGTAAGAATTAGAATGCGGCACAAATTCGTAATTCATAATTTTTTTTTATTTTAAGAGGTGAATGATCTCCGGCTAATAATAAAGTGAACAATTATTTTTGTCGTCCGCGTGGAGTTTAAAAATAAAAAATTAAAGCCTGATGTGCGATGGCATTCGGTTTTCATTGAAAAAATATCGAATATTCGACAAACGTGAGATCTTATCTGTAATATCAGATAGCCAAACGGCATTCTGACATAATCCAAACAAGTGTATAAGTGGCCGCATCGTGCAACTGTATGTTAATTATAAAAAAATGTACGACTCTTAATCTTTTCATCACACAAGTAAGTAATCTACTCTTGAAATAAATTTTAAATGTTTGCTTTTAATTTTACATTTAGCAATTTAGTAGCAACCATTAAAAACGTTTTTAATTAATGTAAAGTGCATGTAAAAAGTTCTTAAAATATAGAAAAAATAGATTTATTTTTTTTACAATTATACATAGTCATATTTAAATTTTTTGCAATTACTCATTACAGCTTACTGAAAGCATATATTTATTATTTTTTGATAATTAAAATAATAACATCCGATATTTCAGATAAAAATGTCAACGTATTAATATCGCAATTTAATCGTAAAAAATCTAATTAGGACATCGTTGTAAATAAGTTTTTAGTCAATAACATTGTTACCAATGGAAAACGAAGTAATTCACAATCAGTCAACAAACAGTTCAACAGTGTTCGATATCTTAACGATTCTTGCGCGAAATACGGCACTACTTTTTACCGATATCGATAGAGAAACTTTTGGATTATGCGTTTCTGCACTTTTAGTAATAATTATAACAATCGCATACATACTTCAAAAAGCAGAAGGTTATATATATTATAAATATTATTTTTCAAAAATGAAATTTCAGTACTTGTTATTAATTTTTTATTTTATTTTAGCCAAAAGAAATAAAAATGTAAATAATAACGACGTTTTTCTTAAGGGAAAAAAATTTCAAACGAACTTTTACCAAACAAGATCTGATAATTATGATTATCACAAAATCTTAAATGAATTTCACAACGTAAGCAATGTAAGTTATTTTAATCAATTTTTATTTTATAAACAAAAATTTGATTGATGAAAGAAAATTTAAGATAAAAATCTACATTTTCGTGTTTCAAAATAATTATTAGTTTTCGATTATATTTTTGTTTCTTTAGATTTAAAAAGTATATGCAGGCAAAAAAGTTTATTTAATTAAGAAGTGCTTTATTCAATAATAAACAAACGTCTCATAAGTTCAGTTTTATGAATAATCACTATTTTCTTCGTTTTTCACGATTTATACGCGTCCATGTAAACTTATTTCCGCGCTATTTTAATTTCTATCTAAAAATCCACTAATCCTAATTAAACAAAATCGTCAATTAAAATTATTATTCTAGAACTGCTGTAACATATTTAGTTCGATGAAATGTGTTCAACTAGCTTCCAATTATCCGGAGCTGATAAATGTTAGGCTGCTTTCCGACGGTGTGACACCGTTCCACAGAGTCTGCTTCCGCGGCAACGAGCCATTAATCGAGCTTATGCTGGCAAAAGGTATTAAAATTCAATGCGGGTGTATGCACGACGTATGATTAGATGTAATTTAAACTACTGTATTATGTTTAGGCGCTGATCCGGAGCTAAGAACAGTAGCCGGAGAGAATGCACTGGTCATGGCTTTGTACTACTATTTATACACTGAAGCGAAGGATTTTCGTTGCCTAGATTTATTGCGTAAAAAAGGTAGTGTG
The DNA here is from genome assembly GCA_900474385.1 of Ormyrus pomaceus. Classification (NCBI taxonomy): domain Eukaryota; kingdom Metazoa; phylum Arthropoda; class Insecta; order Hymenoptera; family Ormyridae; genus Ormyrus; species Ormyrus pomaceus. The sequence continues at coordinate 64,240 of UCOM01000480.1, forward strand.
AAACGTTCTAATATTTTTATTCAAATATTATTACGCATTTACGCGAGCTTATTAGAATTCTAAGCTTTATTATGATTTTAGGTTGTCACTTGAATTGTACTGATGAGTGGTACGAAACTTTTTTAAATCTTGCTGTGAAAAGTAATAATAAGAGCTTAGCTCTGTGGTTGCTTACTAACTCCAAGCCACCAGGTGACAAGCTTTTTGTGAGAGCACCTTCGTCTCCTATTTAAAAAAAAAAAAACTAACTTTTGTTGACTTTTTTATGTTGCAGAATAAACTATAATTTTACTGTTAACGACTTTTATTTTTATTTCAAGTACCAAACAAAGATATTTCAAATTAAAACAAATAAAATTTTACTTTTTAATTTAAAGAATAAGAAGTAGATTTCATTATTTTTTCAACTAGAACATAATTTAACACACAATTTTGAAGGTATTATACATTAAATCCAAGAAAAATCAAAACTTCAGTTTTTAAAATATAAATTACATTTAATTTTTTTTTCAGATTTATAATTTCAGATTTAATTTTTATTAAATAGTTTTGTTTTTTCAAGTTTAAAATAATAATTGTATATGTCTTTAATGAACGGCCACGATGATTGAAAAATTCCTTTTCGTTTTTGACGCAGCGGAATTATATTGGCTTATCTTACTAATCAGTTCAACATATGTGTTTGATTTGACAGCAGCTCATTTAGAAAGAATATTCAAATGATTAAAAACTACTTTTTTCTTCAACCTTTTTTTTTCTTATAATTTTAGTATCGCCTTTTAATTATTATTTTTTTTTTAGTAGAATTCTTTTGTATTGCATAACTCAATAAATTTAGTTTAAAAGAATAAATTATTTTATTATTTAAAAATACAAAAACATGCAGGTCATCATGTCATATATCATACACTGGCAGTACAAAAGTAACAAAACTTCACAATATTTATAAATAATGCTATTAATCTATATTATAACAATAAAATCATGTAATAAATGTCTTTAAACACGCCGTGGCACTTAAAAAACAATTTACAATTTCTACCTGAACGTTCACACTTAACTTAATTCTGCAAGCACAGTAAATCGTAGTACATGCCCTTCTTTTCAATCAGTTCGGCGTGAGTTCCACTTTCAGCAATAACTCCTCGATTCACTACGCAAATCTTGTCGGCGTCCTCGACCGTAGACAATCTGTGTGCTATCAAAATGCAAGTTCTGCCTGCCTTTGCTTCGTCGAGTGCTGCCTGTACAATCTAAAATAAAAAAGATTTTGCATATGCACATTGCACAAGAATTTTCAGCGATGAAATATATTCGTAAAATACCTTTTCGCTCTCGGAATCTAAAGCAGACGTAGCTTCGTCAAGCAAGAGAACCTTGGGATGCCTAATCAGCGCTCTGGCAATCGCGATTCTCTGCTTCTGCCCGCCAGATAGCTGAGTTCCTCGGTCTCCCAGCGTGGTCTCATATCCAAGCGGAAGGGAAGTAATGAAATTGTGAATGTTCGCCTTCTTCGCTGCTTCGATTATCTCGGACAGCGGCACTTGACGGTCGTTATCACCGTAAGCGATGTTTTCCGCAATAGTTCGAGCGAACAGCGTCGGTTCCTGAGAGACTAAACCAAGCTGCTTTCGTAGCGAAGATTGCGTCACGGTTTTGATGTCGGTGTTGCTGAGTTCCTGAGTACCGTTACATTTTTTAGAGAGATTTGCATAATTAGATTTTTTACTATTTTGGCTAGGTATACTTACAACGACACCTGAGGAAGGGTCATAAAACCTTTGAAGCAGCTGAATTAACGTGCTTTTACCGCAACCGCTCGCACCGATTAAAGCAATGGTTTGGCCACTTGGGACATTAAGATTTAATTCGTTTAATACCTTAGTTTCCGGTCTTGTCGGATATTCAAACGAAACTTTTTTGTATTCAACTTTTGCATCAGTCATCTGAAATATATTAAGTAAAATGTATTTTACACCGTTTTATAGATATTGAAAGCTTCTAACGTAATATATATCATACCCAATGTTCCCTAACAGGATTACTCGGATCTTGCACCTTAGGTTCCCGTTCCATAAGATTGATTATAGATTCAGCCGCTATCAAGCCTTTCTGCAAATTCGGTGCGAAAGCCGAGGCATTGGCCACCATAACAGTCCCCATAATCAGTGCCTGCGACACTCTGAAACAAAGTCGCATTAATTTTCAACAGTTTCAAAAAACTACATCCTACAAATCGGCAAGGCAAAATGATTACTTGAAAACTTTGGCGTAGAACAAGTTTTCCGTTTCGATGAGGTAACCTCCGTAGTACATGCAAGTGGCGTAAGCGAAGAAGCTGACGGATCTCGCCATACCGAAGACCAAGCCGCGGTAATGCGTGTTTCTTACGGCGAGCTTCAAGGAAGGCTGCAGTGCGTTCATGTAAGCGTAGTAAAAGGTGTCTTCCCTGCAGAGGCCTATTACTGTGCGCACGTTCACTACGGATTCCACGGCGACCTGCGGTTTTTGAAGATAGTTGGTGAATTTTTATGAAGCAGCTTTGAAATTTTATTGACCAAGAGAGTTTGACATGTTTTTGTTTTCTAATCATAAAAGATTTCTCAAAAGTTGTACGCGCTTTTATTTAAAATCTATGTTTTTATGAGATCAAATTCTATCGATTGAAAAAAAAATCTTGATTGTTCAAAAACTAAAGCCAAATAAAGATCTTACCTTTCAAATGCTCTAAGTTATAGTTGACGGAAAAAACATTATGTTATTAAATTTCATATAACTTTTAAAAAATCGAGCGTTTATTAAGCTAAAAAGGCGCGGCTTTCTTCATATTTCTATATTTGTAGAAAACGTCATCCCAAAATAACAAGAAAATACATTTCACAAACGGGTGAGATTCTCCTTGTGAGTCATCTTATGGCAAAAAAACTATGAAGATGTTTAACAAATGGGTGCGCTATTAGAAAATTTAGATTTTTTATTTTAATCATTATTATTTATATATTATAATACGTGTATTGTTGCTAATTTTTGATACCTAATTAAATAAAAGTTTCTGTACTTGCTACTTGTAAAGTAATCACAGACCGATTTATAAAAATTTTTTCTTTTCCATCCAACAAAAACAATTAATAAAGAGCATAACCAGAAAATCCTACCTTAGTAGAAGTCTCGAGCGAGTTATGATAGTTGAGGGTCTCCTTCTTGAACAGCAGGCCCTGCATGTAAGTCACAGCCATGATGAGGGGGATGAAAGCCATGCCGACGAGACCGAGGCGCAGCTCGTAGTACAAGGAGAGCCCGATAGAAAGGCCGATGGTGCTGCAGGCCTGGATGATGGTGCCGATCCTCGAGCCGATCGCCCCCTGCACCGCGGCCGCCTCCGTCGACAGCTTCGAGCACAGGGCCCCGGTGCCGTTCGTCGGCTCGTCGAACCAGCCCACCTCCTGGCGCAGCATCGCCTCGAACACGAAGCCGCGCAGGCGCATCGTCAGCTTCTCGCCCGCGATGCGGAACAGGTAGGTCTGCCGGGGATTCGGAGGGGATTATTTCAATTGACGTTGTTTGGTGAACGATTATTTGTCTTTTCGGTGGTTGAAATTTTGAAATGAGTTTATAAGAGAAGATAAGAAGGAGTACAAAAACGTGAATTTTAGAATCTGAATGACTCCAGAGTTGGATTTTTTTTGTATCTACGTTATAATTGTAGATTCATTTATCACAAGAAAACCACGTGACTGTAATGCGACTTCTGATACGTTATTTAATAATTGTTTGAATTTTTAGTATACTACTTAATATGTATAATATAAACCTGTAGAAAACTTGTGAATCCTATGATAATTCCCGCAAGAACAAAATACAAACAGTAAAAGTTTGTTTCGTCGCGAACGTCATCTGGATCGGGCATCGAAAGTACCTGTGCATAAAAAACATTTTTTTAATTAAAAAAAAAATCCTTTTTTCGACGATTGACAAAATATCCTCATTAAATTAAAAACTAACTTACCCCAATAATATCACCAAATAAAATAGAAAACAGAGGCATAGAGAACCCCGTAATAACAGCTGTCAAGCAGGCGACGGAATTGTAAGGCCATTCTTTTTTGTTTAGTCGCAGAATTCGCCAAGTTGAAACGTTAGGCTGCTCTACTACTTTAGCTTCGTTTAAAATCTGTAACATTTCGCGGGAATTGAGTTTCACACAAATGGCCATTAAAATAATCACAGTAAACAGGCTCTTACCACTGATCTTCTCAGCATTGACTCTATTTCCTCATCTTCGTCGAGCACCTGAACATCGTTACTGTCTTCTTTGTCCTTAGTGAAATCGGATACCTGCAAAATCGGAAATGTCACGCAAATTTGGTCGAAGAGTCCAAAACAGAACCTTTAATATCAACCTGTGTAGTGACGAGGGAATAGTAGTGTCCTTTCATTTCCATCAGCTCATCGTGCTTTCCCTGCTCAACGGCGCTTCCGTTGGAGATGACGATGATCTTGTCAGCGCCTCTGATGGTCGTTAGTCGATGAGCGACGATTATCGTTGTTCTTCCCTTGTGAGCCTGAATTAAGAAGGAAGTTTTTTTTTGGATCAACGTAATTTGGAGTATTTTCGGATGCATTGGCAATAAAATCAAGATTGTCGGCTTATCGACGAATGCAAATATGTTTAAGCCTGATTAGATAACAGCTGTAAACGGGTTAATTGGGAATTGATGCTCAAATTTATAGTACTTATCACATATGAGATCGTGTTTTTAATAAGGAATAATAAAGTTTTAGAGTTTTGAAGAAAAAGAAAGGGACAGTAACGACCAGGGCAGCTATCATTAAGTTTTATTACTACACGATTAGATATTACTACACTTGCAGTATGCTAAAAAATTATTAAGCTTATACTGAAAGATTCCTAAATTTAAATTAAAATTTAGCGTATGGCTTATTTATTTTGGTGACAAATATATTAAATGATACATAAAGTATATTCATTTTTTGGCATGCTGCAAATTCGGCTCCTCATTCTTACAAAATTTTTAATCGAGCCCCTTACTCCATCCGCAAAGTACAAATGCAAATGTTTTCTAGCATTTTAGGTGTCGGCTTGTATATTTTTACTCGCTCTTCGTGCTGGTCGTAAAGCACTGCATAAATTTTAATCAACCAGTTCGATGTTTTTACGTACCTTGTCGAGAGCTGCTTGAACTTTCGCTTCGCTGCGAGTGTCGAGGGCCGACGTAGCCTCGTCCAGCAGGAGAACGTGCGGATTTTTAATTAATGCTCTGGCGATGGCGATTCTCTGCTTCTGCCCTCCTGACAATTGGGCTCCTTTTTCACCCACAAGAGTGTCGTATTTCTGAGAAAATAATTAATTTTCTTACCGGTTTCGCTGGAGGAAAAGTATTTTTTCATTTGTATTTGTAAAACGATAAATCTTACATTCGGCAACTTCATGATGAAATCGTGAGCATTGGCTTCTTTTGCTGCGAGCATTATTTTTTCCATCGAAGCATCGAGATCGCCGAGCCGAATATTTTCGGCGATTGTGGTATCGAAAAGAACAGGTTCTTGACCTACGATTCCGAAGCAGTTTCTTAGCCACTTGATATTCAAATCTTTCAAATCGTAATTGTCGATAAGAACCTAAAAAGTTCAAGCATGAGAACGTAATTGAAAAGCGAAAAAAGGCGGTAGAAAGTGTTAATTTTATTGTCAGATTTGCAATCGCGGACGAAAAAAATCAAACAGTAAAGACTTTAAACGGGTTTAAAAAATTGATCCAACAATAAAGATAAAACTTTACACCTCCCGATTGTAAAATTTCATTTTCAAATCATACACCTGTCCTTCCTTCGGGTCGTAAAATCTTTGAAGCAGCTGAATGCAGGTCGACTTTCCGCATCCGGAACTTCCGACTAAAGCCACCGTCTGCCCTTTCTGCACCGTAAAACTCAAGTTTTTCAAAACCTATAAGAAAGTAAACGTTGAAATTCAAGCGTATACTTTTAAATTTAAATAAAACAATGAAACTCCAACCTGGACTTCGGTTCTAGACGGATATTCAAACGAGACGTTTTTAAATTCTATCGATCCCTCGATGTCAGTTGGTTTTTGCCCGTCGTCGTTCAAACTATCGATATCCGGCTTCCGTCCAATAATGGTGAAAATTTTAGTTGCAGCAGCTTTGGAGATCCCGAAAGCTTCGACCAGAGGCGACGAAGCTCCCAAATTGATGGTGCCCATCATTATGCTGAAAAATATCTTTAGATGCGAGGCGTGTATTTTTTGATTATTTACTGTACACAGCAGTTACAAAGATCAAATAGTTTTTGATGAAATCAAAATAAAATAAAAGTATATAAGTTAAAAAAATATCTAAAGTTTCCTCTTAACAAAGATAACAGAAATTCCGTACGCACCGAAGTATCTGAGTAACTAAACAAACAAGTTTCAATTGTAATCATACAAATCTCTCCAAGAATTTATATCCAATAAAAACTATATCAGCCAACTTGGCAATCCGAATACTTCTGAATGGCTATACAAAAAGCTTATTAAACACCCACAAAAACAACACTAAAAGCCCAATCCTCACCTTGATCATAGTCGTCGCATTATAAGTCTGCTCGTTGTACGGCAAGTTCCTCTCCTTCAAAATGAGCGTGACCCCGTACCAAAAGGTCAGCGCGTAGCTGGCGTAAATACTGAACCACAAGACGCCCAGCCCGATGCCCGAGAGAAATCCCTTCTTGATGTTGTTCTTGTAGGTCAAGTGGAGGCTGCCGGTGTACCTGAGCAGCTCCTTGCTCTGTCCGGCGAAGGAGACGACGGTGCGGATGCCGGACAGCACCTCCTCGGCGATGGAGCCCGCCAACGCGTACACCTCCACCTCGCGCCTCGTGAGGTTGGAGCTGATGCGCACGACGCAGGCCATCACCAGGCTCATCACGGGGACGCAGGTCAGACAGACGAGGGTCAGCTCCCAGCCGGTGACGAACGCCAGGATTATGCTGCCCACGAACGCGGAGATGTTGTGGATGAACATCGGGATCTTCTCGCCCACGCCGTCCTCGAATTTTATCACGTCCCTGGAAGTCGTTGTTGAAAATAAAATTCTCAAATTGGAGAGAAATGCCATTGAATTATTTGAATATTCTATGCTGTCGAATTCTTATATCTTAATTCATGTTAAAAGCGTTAGTCTTTAACTTGATGATAGATTTTGTTGATAAAATTTTGTTTTTCATGCACTTAATTCAATTGGATTTTTAGTCAGTGTAGTGATAGGAGAATGCTTGTTAAATTACTTTCGTGACATTGCATTATTTGTTGCATCATTTAATCAAAATATGAATCACAGTATTTAACAATGAATCAAACTCGTGCTTTTAATGTGTATATTTAAAGAAAAAGTTACTAACTTAAATTGTTTTTCACCTTATCTTCTTATTAAATTATCTTTATCGTCTGTTTTATTGCAAGGCATTAAATTCTTTCAAGATCCCTATTTACGTACAACTAGATTCAATTCTAAATACTATATAATAAAACATCTTTTCTATAATACAATCGTCTTTCAACAATTTTCACTCCCCAAACAATTCCATTCCTCAATTCGGCTCAAATAAAAAAAATCCACCCGGAAAGAAAATTCAAGCCCAATCGGAATCTCGACCGAGCCGATAACAACATTTATTCACGCGGTCATTTATCGCTAATCCTTCACGTTTCGACACCTCCCTTATCACCCTCGCATCACGTTTTCGCGCGTTAAAAAACGAACCGCACCTACATCCGCGACACTTACTCGGTCAACCGACTGGACACCTCGCCGCTCTTGGTGGTGTCGTACCAGGCGATGTCCTGGTGCAGCACCGACCTCAGGTACATCGACCTGATCCTGAAGCTCATCTTGAGCGCGGTGTAATTGAATAGCATGACGCCCACGTAGGTGAAGACGACGAGGACGAGGCCGATCGCGGTGTTGCCGATCGCGAACTCCGTCACCGCGTCCATTATCACCGCCTGCGAGATATTGGGCACTCCGCCGGGGAGGGCGTCCAGGCTCGTCAATCGGCTGCTCATTTCCGCCTCGACCATCGAGCCGACGAGGTTGCCGAAGATCCAGATGTTGCCGGGGATCATGAGGCCGGTCACCACTCCGGACAGGCAGCCGAGCCACATGAGGAACTTCTCGAAGCCCGTTGCGAATTGGAACTGGGGGAAAATAATTTTTTGACGTTACTGTTGTTTGATGCGAGAAGAGTGAAGATTAATTTTTTGAATTTCGAACGAGATTTGTGAGCAGTTTTTAATTGAAACTCATTTTCACGTATTTTTTTTAAATAAGTTTATGATTTATGCGCGATTGCTAATGATAAGTCAATGATAAGTGACGAGAAACGTAACAATTTCTGTTTATAATATAAACCACCAATAAATTGCGTAATAAGATTTTGCGGTGAGTCGCATCCTATAGTTTGTATATAGTTAGGATATGCCTTTGCAAGCGGACTCGTGTTTCAGGGAACGATTTAATCATTCTTGTCAGTTAATGGCCTCAATTTATGTGTCTATCTTATTGATTCCTTAGTTTGTATCGTGTAGATAAAAAGGCAATTCTTACCAATTGAAAGAACGTCACCGTAGGATTGCCTTTTTTCTTCTTTTCTTTGTCCTCCCTAAAATATAAATAGTAGACATTTTATACGTTGCAGTTTGTTGCATAATATGTAATACAATTACGAACAATTTATATGAATAAAAATTAAATATGAATAAACATTCATGCATTATCACACTTTTATGAATTAGAATAATAGTTAAATCGTAGATTAGAAGCACAATAAAAATCTTCAAAACAAACACTATTTACAATACGAATGTAATACATGAATATTATTTAAATTATTTAAAATTTACTTCTTTATATTGATCCTTAAGTTGAAACATTTTTGTTACAGTAAATATTGAAGATCTACAGACTATTTGCTTTAATTTGATTGACATTGTCTCAAAAAATCTATTAAAAACTGGGAATTGCTATTAACTTAATTATAGTTATATAATAATTATAATTTATTTTATTGCCTTCTATATTACACGTAAAGTGAATAAGAAATTTATTAGTGATTGTAATTACTTTACATTTCAAATGATAAGAGTGGTAAAAATTGATCTTTTTTAACATTATTTGTTTTTTACATTTCAGTTTTTATTTTGAGTTTCTTAATTTAAAAAAATAAGATTAAAAAAAAAGAAGCATATCAGTATAGTAAAACAATGAAAACGATAAATTCAACTGCTGATCAAACGCCAAGCTGAATAAAGTAATCCGACTATACGTTTCCGATCCGCCAATCGCGCATTAAAATGCCTCTCATTATCTCGGATTTACTCAGATAAACAAACAAAAAATACCGACCCTCCCCCCCAAAAGAAAATCGAAACACCAAAAAAAAAAACCACTCACGGCTCCATCTCCTTCCTCCTCTCCTCCCCGGCGGCCTTCTCGTCCACCTGCGAGTCGATGTGCTTGACCCTCTGCTGCAGGGTGACCGTGCCGTTGGTGGCGCCGGGTATCACCAGCTTGAGGTTCTTGTGGTTCCTCATCTCGTGCACCTTCCTCGTCATGACGATGCTCGGTTGCACCGAGCGGCGAATCTCGACTGCCCGACCGACCGGCCGACGCACGAATATAATGAAAAAGCCGCGAGCCCGCTCGCGATATATCTTATCGATATTAATCTTACAGCGTTTCTATTTATCGCAGCGTCATGGTGGATTAGCTTTATTAATATAAGGATGGCGAATCGGACACGAGCGATCGGACGTTTTGCCAAGTCGGCGTGGTTTATTGGAATAATTCTCGCCGATCATCGGTGGACCGGGGATTTTAAGGAATGCAAGCACGAGGGGATTTGTCGCGGTTGGGCCCTTTCAGAGGCGGTGTTATTATTTTTTTTTTTTATCAATGTGCGGTTGCATTTTAACACTAATAAGCAAGCAATTGTAAGTTTTTCAGGCGCTTGTATGCCTTAAGAACGGCAAGATAATTTTTTAATCACCCCTGAAAGGGTTAATTCTTTTCTTGAAGATTCAGCTCTTTTTGTTATTATGCAAGTAAGCAAAGAGGTGGATTGACCGATGTGGTTGTTGATGCAGGTTTGTGGAACGACGGGAATTATGCTTGAAAATTAAGGAAAGTTTTGCTGTGAATAAAATTTATATTTAAATGATAAGAATAATCTCTAGTAGTTAATGCGACCTTCTCATGCACATAGGCAGACAGAATCCTTTATTGTCATCAGTGTTGCTGCTGGTTATGATAAGATATTTTTTTTTCTTTGCAAATATATTATAGCGTAATTTTATAATAATTGAGCAGATTTTATATAATCATTTGAATTATTATCTAGCGATTTTATAGATATATATTATTATACTTTGATTCAAGAAGACTTTTTTAAGAATATTTATTTATATATTTGAATTACATTTGCTTCGCGGATTCGAATACAAATTTTTTATTTATAACTGAAGAACTTTACATTGAAAATAATATAATGTAATACTCAAAACTAAAATTAAATCTAAATTAGTGCAATAGGTGTTCTACGTCACATTTGAAAGGCGCTGCATTACAGACTGTTCATTCACGTAGAATCTTATCCGAGTTAACGGTGAGATTGCATCTTCAAGCAATGAGAGGGGACATTTTTCGTGATTATCACGTACCTGCAATCTTGGCTTAAGGAAAAACCATGACAAAATAAGCGTCTGAACATTTTTGTACGCTACCTATTTTCAATTACGATTACTCACAACAGTAATTCAATAATAACATTTCGAAGTATTTAGGTGCGCGGTGAATTTCTTTAAATTTCTGTTGATAGCTACTACTGACGCAGACTGCTTAATTTTTAATGAAATAATTTGTCTTTCGTTCTTTAATATTGTTTATTTTCAGCCTCAAGCTCCCAAACGCCCCTCTCAAATATAAACAAAAACTTTTATGCAATAGTTTGATCTATCTAATTTCTTTGTAATATCAACATATAATATCTTTTCTACTGATGTCAAATATAAATTAAATGTAGAGATTCACAGTTCCTTAAAAAATGTATGCTGTACCCCTATATGGTTGGATCACACATAACAGTATTGGAATTACAAAAGTTTGGAAAACTGCAAAAAAAGAGACTTGGCTGCAAGAAGATTTAATCGCCGGTTTGCGACTGGATAAGTAAAATGTAATCGATTTAAGTAAATTTTCGGAGAAATATTCCAAATATAAAGATCTTATAATTTGGGAGACTGCTACTTTTTTAAGCAATTCAAATTTTGAACACAATGAACTAATAGATGTGTAATCAGGAAAATCAATGTCAAAAATCGAAGATTTTTAGTCTTAAGAATTGGACCGATCAAAGAAAATTACCACATTTTAGGAAAAACTACCGATATAAATCATAAGGTAAAATAATAAATGTTATATAAATAATAAATGTAAATGTATAATAATACATTTTTAATAAAAGCATAAATTCATATATATGAATATTCATATCAGAACTAATATTACATAGTATAACGGGATAAACAAAATAAAACCTTTCCCACGCACACGCATCAATCTTGACAGCCAATTTCTCTTTATTTCTCGTTCCATAATAATCATAATAAGTAACATAAAACATAAAGCTGCGTAGTAAACCGCTGGACGGTAGATTAACGACACACTATGGGTATAAATTTGGGGTTCAACATACAATATGGTCTTTAAACCGCATTCATGGGTTGCTTATTTTATAATATCTTTTTTAGATCTATTGGTCCAAATATGTCGGTATAAAGCTCATTGAGCGTGTCGGTGTCTAAATTGAAATTGTATCCTATGCTTACGTCTTTATAGGTTGATTTTATCAGCTCACTCGTCAATTTTATAGTCGTGGTCAGCACTTGGTAGTCAACTACACTCATAACGTCGCCAGAGTTTACGTAAACGTTGAGTACCGATGAAGTCAGTGATAGAGAGAGATTTAGCAATATTCCTAATTTTTCCAAATTTATATCATCTCGATCTATTATCGACTCTAGGATGCTTGCAATACTAAACACCTTACTTTTGTATGCGTCTTTCATGTTGTACATTGTATTCAGTAAACATTGATATGTTTTTACGACGCATTCCAACGCTAAACGTTCTGGGACTGCCATCTGCAATTTCGTGCTATAAATGTTGAACCTGTTATTAATTACTTTTAGTTTTGTGATATTTAAGCTTCAACTGAATAATAATTATACAAAGATCATTCATTTGAACCGAGTACCGATTAAAATTTAATTTTCAAAGTTCTAATTCTTCTAAGATCTTGAAGAAGCGTAATGTCATGCGCAAGGTAATAATGCAAACAGCACGCAAAGCAAAAACAAACAAAAAAAAAATGCAAAAGAACTTGGAGGCGCCGGGTATCGATCCCGGTACCTCTCGCATGCTAAGCGAGCGCTCTACCATCTGAGCTACGCCCCCGAATAGAATGGTCGTGCTTAAAAGTCATTTTTAAAGTAATCGGTAGTTATTTTTGCTGTAGATTGCTACTTTCGCGTGATGTTTTAGTGAAATTTTTTTTAGAAACGAACATTTTGTAAAGCTGCATTTTGATCAAATGGATCAATTTTTTTTTTTCAATTAAAAAAATAATATGTTACAAAAAATATAATTTTTTTTTATTAGAACGGTAAATTTTTTTTAATTTGTACGAAATAAATTTTTTGTTACATTTTTTGTTATAAATTATATTTTTTAGCCTGAATTTAAAAAATAAAAAATATTTATGAATATCTACTGTGGCTCTAAAAGGTACCTACTATACCAAACGCTTTTCTTCTTTATCTGTTATACCATCTGAGTTAATTTATATTAGCTGCTATATTTTACAATGCTGCACAAAAAATTGATTGTTGTTCGTTTTGAAAATAGAAAGCAAAACCATTAATTTTTTTAAATTTTATTGTTATTTATTTTCTTTTAAATGCATTTAATATTTAATTTAATGAACCGATACATTATTTTAATATTATTTATCAAAAAGTACTAATTATTTAAAAAGATTAATCTACATTATATTAAAATGCATGCGTCCGTTCGTCCGTCCGTCCGGATTATATTATTATTTCTATATTACTATAGTCCCTATTTATTATTATCTATATATTATTATATTATTATA